>JAPTMU010000149.1:427110-467110 GCA_028583405.1 Pogonophryne albipinna | reverse complement strand
CTTTGATGGAGACAGGACTCAGAGAGACACGAGGAGAGCTGGAGCTTTGATGGAGTCAGGACTCAGAGAGACACGAGGAGAGCTGGAGCTTTGATGGAGACAGGACTCAGAGAGACACGAGGAGAGCTGGAGCTCTGATGGAGTCAGGACTCAGAGAGACACGAGGAGAGCTGGAGCTTTGATGGAGTCAGGACTCAGAGACACGAGGAGAGCTGGAGCTCTGATGGAGACAGGACTCAGAGAGACACGAGGAGAGCTGGAGCTCTGATGGAGTCAGGACTCAGAGACACGAGGAGAGCTGGAGCTTTGATGGAGACAGGACTCAGAGAGACACGAGGAGAGCTGGAGCTCTGATGGAGTCAGGACTCAGAGAGACACGAGGAGAGCTGGAGCTTTGATGGAGTCAGGACTCAAAGAGACACGAGGAGAGCTGGAGCTTTGATGGAGTCAGGACTCAGAGAGAGACGAGGAGAGCTGGAGCTTTGATGGAGTCAGGACTCAGAGAGACACGAGGAGAGCTGGAGCTCTGATGGAGTCAGGACTCAGAGAGACACGAGGAGAGCTGGAGCTTTGATGGAGTCAGGACTCAGAGAGAGACGAGGAGAGCTGGAGCTTTGATGGAGTCAGGACTCAGAGAGACACGAGGAGAGCTGGAGCTCTGATGGAGTCAGGACTCAGAGAGACACGAGGGAGAGCTGGAGCTTTGATGGAGTCAGGACTCAGAAGACACGAGGAGAGCTGGAGCTCTGTTGGAGTCAGGACTCAGAGAGACACGAGGAGAGCTGGAGCTCTGATGGAGTCAGGACTCCGAGAGACGAGGAGAGCTGGAGCTCTGATGGAGTCAGGACTCAAAGAGACACGAGGAGAGCTGGAGCTCTGATGAGTCAGGACTCAGAGAGACGAGGGAGAGCTGGAACTTTGATGGAGCTCAGGACTCAGAGAGACACGAGGAGAGCTGGAACTTTGATGGAGTCAGGACTCAAAGAGACACGAGGAGAGCTGGAGCTCTGATGGAGTCAGGACTCAGAGAGACACGAGGAGAGCTGGAGCTCTGAATGGAGTCAGGACCTCCAAAGAGACACGAGGAGAGCTGGAGCTTTGATGGAGTCAGGACTCAGAGAGACACGAGGAGAGCTGGAGCTTGATGGAGTCAGGACTCAAAGAGACACGAGGAGAGCTGGAGCTCTGATGGAGTCAGACTCAGGACTCAGAGAGACACGAGGAGAGCTGGAGCTTTGATGGAGTCAGGATTCAGAGACACGAGGAGAGCTGGAGCTCTGATGGAGTCAGGACTCAGAGAGACACGAGGAGAGCTGGAACTTTGATGGAGTCAGGACTCAGAGAGACACGAGGAGAGCTGGAGCTTTGATGGAGTCAGGACTCAGAGAGACACGAGGAGAGCTGGAGCTCTGATGGAGTCAGGACTCAGAGAGACACGAGGAGAGCTGGAGCTCTGATGGAGTCAGGACTCAGAGAGACACGAGGAGAGCTGGAGCTTTGATGGAGTCAGGACTCAGAGAGACACGAGGAGAGCTGGAGCTTTGATGGAGTCAGGACTCAGAGAGACACGAGGAGAGCTGGAGCTTTGATGGAGTCAGGACTCAGAGACACGAGGAGAGCTGGAGCTTTGATGGAGTCAGGACTCAGAGACACGAGGAGAGCTGGAGCTTTGATGGAGTCAGGAATCAGAGAGAACAGAGGAGAGCTGGAGCTTTGATGGAGTCAGGACTCAGAGAGACACGAGGAGAGCTGGAGCTTTGATGGAGTCAGGACTCAAAGAGACACGAGGAGAGCTGGAGCTTTGATGGAGTCAGGACTCAGAGAGACACGAGGAGAGCTGGAGCTTTGATGGAGTCAGGACTCAGAGAGAGACGAGGAGAGCTGGAGCTTTGATGGAGTCAGGACTCAGAGAGACACGAGGAGAGCTGGAGCTTTGATGGAGTCAGGACTCAGAGAGACACGAGGAGAGCTGGAGCTTTGATGGAGTCAGGACTCAGAGAGACACGAGGAGAGCTGGAGCTCTGATGGAGTCAGGACTCAGAGAGACACGAGGAGAGCTGGAGCTTTGATGGAGTCAGGACTCAGAGAGACACGAGGAGAGCTGGAGCTTTGTTGGAGTCAGGACTCAGAGACACGAGGAGAGCTGGAGCTCTGTTGGAGTCAGGACTCAGAGAGACACGAGGAGAGCTGGAGCTCTGATGGAGTCAGGACTCAGAGAGACGAGGAGAGCTGGAGCTTTGATGGAGTCAGGACTCAAAGAGACACGAGGAGAGCTGGAGCTTTGATGGAGTCAGGACTCAGAGAGAGACGAGGAGAGCTGGAGCTTTGATGGAGTCAGGACTCAGAGAGACACGAGGAGAGCTGGAGCTCTGATGGAGTCAGGACTCAGAGAGACACGAGGAGAGCTGGAGCTTTGATGGAGTCAGGACTCAGAGAGAGACGAGGAGAGCTGGAGCTTTGATGGAGTCAGGACTCAGAGAGAGACGAGGAGAGCTGGAGCTTTGATGGAGTCAGGACTCAGAGAGACACGAGGAGAGCTGGAGCTCTGATGGAGTCAGGACTCAGAGACACGAGGAGAGCTGGAGCTCTGTTGGAGTCAGGACTCAGAGAGACACGAGGAGAGCTGGAGCTCTGATGGAGTCAGGACTCCGAGAGACGAGGAGAGCTGGAGCTCTGATGGAGTCAGGACTCAAAGAGACACGAGGAGAGCTGGAGCTCTGATGGAGTCAGGACTCAGAGAGACACAAGGAGAGCTGGAGCTCTGATGGAGTCAGGACTCAGAGAGACGAGGAGAGCTGGAACTTTGATGGAGTCAGGACTCAGAGAGACACGAGGAGAGCTGGAACTTTGATGGAGTCAGGACTCAAAGAGACACGAGGAGAGCTGGAGCTCTGATGGAGTCAGGACTCAGAGAGACACGAGGAGAGCTGGAGCTCTGATGGAGTCAGGACTCAAGAGACACGAGGAGAGCTGGAGCTTGATGGAGTCAGGACTCAGAGAGAGACGAGGAGAGCTGGAGCTTTGATGGATGTCAGGATCTCAGAGAGGACGAGGAGAGCTGGAGCTTTGATGGAGTCAGGACTCAGAAGAGACACGAGGAGAGCTGTGAGCTTGATGGAGTCAGGACTCAGAGAGACACGAGGAGAGCTGGAGCTCTGTGGAGTCAGGACTCAGAGAGACACGAGGAGAGCTGGAACTTTGATGGAGTCAGGACTCAGAGAGACACGAGGAGAGCTGGAGCTTTGATGGAGTCAGGACTCAGAGAGACACGAGGAGAGCTGGAGCTCTGATGGGTCAGGACTCAGAGAGACACGAGGAGAGCTGGAGCTCTGATGGAGTCAGGACTCAGAGAGACACGAGGAGAGCTGGAGCTTTGATGGAGTCAGGACTCAGAGAGACACGAGGAGAGCTGGAGCTTTGATGGAGTCAGGACTCAGAGAGACACGAGGAGAGCTGGAGCTTTGATGGAGTCAGGACTCAGAGACACGAGGAGAGCTGGAGCTTTGATGGAGTCAGGACTCAGAGACACGAGGAGAGCTGGAGCTTTGATGGAGTCAGGACTCAGAGAGACAACGAGGAGAGCTGGAGCTTTGATGGAGTCAGGACTCAGAGAGACACGAGGAGAGCTGGAGCTCTGATGGAGTCAGGACTCAGAGAGACACGAGGAGAGCTGGAGCTTTGATGGACGTCAGGACTCAGAGAGACCACGAGGAGAGCTGGAGCTTTGTTGGAGTCAGGACTCAAGACACGAGGAGGAGCTGGAGCTCTGTTGGAGTCAGGACTTCAGGACTCAGAGAGACACGAGGAGAGCTGGAGCTCTGATGGAGTCAGGACTCAGAGACGACGAGGAGAGCTGGAGCTTTGATGGAGTCAGGACTCAAAGAGACACGAGGAGAGCTGGAGCTTTGATGGAGTCCAGGACTCAGAGAGACACGAGGAGAGCTGGAGCTTTGATGGAGTCAGGACTCAGAGAGACACGAGGAGAGCTGGAGCTCTGATGGAGTCAGGACTCAGAGAGACACGAGGAGAGCTGGAGCTTTGATGGAGTTCAGGACTCAGAGAGAGACGAGGAGAGCTGGAGCTTTGATGGAGTCAGGACTCAGAGAGACACGAGGAGAGCTGGAGCTCTGATGGAGTCAGGACTCAGAGAGACACGAGGAGAGCTGGAGCTTTGATGGAGTCAGGACTCAGAGACACGAGGAGAGCTGGAGCGTCTGTTGGAGTCAGGACTCAGAGAGACACGAGGAAGAGCTGGAGCTCTGATGGAGTCAGGACTCCGAGAGACGAGGAGAGCTGGAGCTCTGATGGAGTCAGGACTCAAAAGAGACACGAGGAGAGCTGGAGCTCTGATGGAGTCAGGACTCAGAGAGACACAGGAGAGCTGGAGCTCTGATGGAGTCAGGACTCAGAGAGACGAGGAGAGCTGGAACTTTGATGGAGTCAGGACTCAGAGAGACACGAGGAGAGCTGGAACTTTGATGGAGTCAGGACTCAAAGAGACACGAGGAGAGCTGGAGCTCTGATGGAGTCAGGACTCAGAGAGACACGAGGAGAGCTGGAGCTCTGATGGAGTCAGGACTCAAAGAGACACGAGGAGAGCTGGAGCTTTGATGGAGTCAGGACTCAGAGAGACACGAGGAGAGCTGGAGCTTTGATGGAGTCAGGACTCAAAGAGACACGAGGAGAGCTGGAGCTCTGATGGAGTCAGACTCAGGACTCAGAGAGACACGAGGAGAGCTGGAGCTTTGATGGAGTCAGGACTCAGAGACACGAGGAGAGCTGGAGCTCTGATGGAGTCAGGACTCAGAGAGACACGAGGAGAGCTGGAACTTTGATGGAGTCAGGACTCAGAGAGACACGAGGAGAGCTGGAGCTTTGATGGAGTCAGGACTCAGAGAGACACGAGGAGAGCTGGAGCTCTGATGGAGTCAGGACTCAGAGAGACACGAGGAGAGCTGGAGCTCTGATGGAGTCAGGACTCAGAGAGACACGAGGAGAGCTGGAGCTTTGATGGAGTCAGGACTCAGAGAGGACACGAGGAGAGCTGGAGCTTTGATGGAGTCAGGACTCAGAGAGACACGAGGAGAGCTGGAGCTTTGATGGAGTCAGGACTCAGAGACACGAGGAGAGCTGGAGCTTTGATGGAGTCAGGACTCAGAGACACGAGGAGAGCTGGAGCTTTGATGGAGTCAGGACTCAGAGAGACACGAGGAGAGCTGGAGCTTTGATGGAGTCAGGACTCAAAGAGACACGAGGAGAGCTGGAGCTTTGATGGAGTCAGGACTCAGAGAGACACGAGGAGAGCTGGAGCTTTGATGGAGTCAGGACTCAGAGAGAGACGAGGAGAGCTGGAGCTTTGATGGAGTCAGGACTCAGAGAGACACGAGGAGAGCTGGAGCTTTGATGGAGTCAGGACTCAGAGAGACACGAGGAGAGCTGGAGCTTTGATGGAGTCAGGACTCAGAGAGACACGAGGAGAGCTGGAGCTCTGATGGAGTCAGGACTCAGAGAGACACGAGGAGAGCTGGAGCTTTGATGGAGTCAGGACTCAGAGAGACACGAGGAGAGCTGGAGCTTTGTTGGAGTCAGGACTCAGAGACACGAGGAGAGCTGGAGCTCTGTTGGAGTCAGGACTCAGAGAGACACGAGGAGAGCTGGAGCTCTGATGGAGTCAGGACTCAGAGAGACGAGGAGAGCTGGAACTTTGATGGAGTCAGGACTCAAAGAGACACAAGGAGAGCTGGAGCTCTGATGGAGTCAGGACTCAGAGAGACACGAGGAGAGCTGGAACTTTGATGGAGTCAGGACTCAAAGAGACACAAGGAGAGCTGGAGCTCTGATGGAGTCAGGACTCAGAGAGACGAGGAGAGCTGGAACTTTGATGGAGTCAGGACTCAGAGAGACACGAGGAGAGCTGGAACTTTGATGGAGTCAGGACTCAAAGAGACACGAGGAGAGCTGGAGCTTTGATGGAGTCAGGACTCAGAGAGACACGAGGAGAGCTGGAGCTTTGATGGAGTCAGGACTCAAAGAGACACGAGGAGAGCTGGAGCTCTGATGGAGTCAGACTCAGGACTCAGAGAGACACGAGGAGAGCTGGAGCTTTGATGGAGTCAGGACTCAGAGACACGAGGAGAGCTGGAGCTCTGATGGAGTCAGGACTCAGAGAGACACGAGGAGAGCTGGAACTTTGATGGAGTCAGGACTCAGAGAGACACGAGGAGAGCTGGAGCTTTGATGGAGTCAGGACTCAGAGAGACACGAGGAGAGCTGGAGCTCTGATGGAGTCAGGACTCAGAGAGACACGAGGAGTGCTGGAGCTTTGATGGAGTCAGGACTCAGAGAGACACGAGGAGAGCTGGAGCTTTGATGGAGTCAGGACTCAGAGAGATACGAGGAGAGCTGGAGCTCTGATGGAGTCAGGACTCAGAGAGACACGAGGAGAGCTGGAGCTTTGATGGAGTCAGGACTCAGAGAGACACAAGGAGAGCTGGAGCTCTGATGGAGTCAGGACTCAGAGACACGAGGAGAGCTGGAGCTTTGATGGAGTCAGGACTCAGAGAGACACGAGGAGAGCTGGAGCTTTGATGGAGTCAGGACTCAGAGAGACACGAGGAGAGCTGGAGCTCTGATGGAGTCAGGACTCAGAGAGACACGAGGAGAGCTGGAACTTTGATGGAGTCAGGACTCAGAGAGACACGAGGAGAGCTGGAGCTTTGATGGAGTCAGGACTCAGAGAGACACGAGGAGAGCTGGAGCTTTGATGGAGTCAGGACTCAGAGAGACACGAGGAGAGCTGGAGCTTTGATGGAGTCAGGACTCAGAGAGACACGAGGAGAGCTGGAGCTTTGATGGAGTCAGGACTCAGAGACACGAGGAGAGCTGGAGCTTTGATGGAGTCAGGACTCAGAGACACGAGGAGAGCTGGAGCTTTGATGGAGTCAGGACTCAGAGAGACACGAGGAGAGCTGGAGCTTTGATGGAGTCAGGACTCAGAGAGACACGAGGAGAGCTGGAGCTCTGATGGAGTCAGGACTCAGAGAGACACGAGGAGAGCTGGAGCTTTAATGGAGTCAGGACTCAGAGACACGAGGAGAGCTGGAGCTTTGATGGAGTCAGGACTCAGAGAGACACGAGGAGAGCTGGAGCTTTGATGGAGTCAGGACTCAGAGACACGAGGAGAGCTGGAGCTTTGATGGAGTCAGGACTCAGAGAGACACGAGGAGAGCTGGAGCTTTGATGGAGTCAGGACTCAGAGAGACACGAGGAGAGCTGGAGCTTTGATGGAGTCAGGACTCAAAGAGACACGAGGAGAGCTGGAGCTCTGATGGAGTCAGGACTCAGAGAGACACGAGGAGAGCTGGAGCTTTGATGGAGTCAGGACTCAGAGAGACACGAGGAGAGCTGGAGCTTTGATGGAGTCAGGACTCAGAGAGACACGAGGAGAGCTGGAGCTTTGATGGAGTCAGGACTCAGAGACACGAGGAGAGCTGGAGCTTTGATGGAGTCAGGACTCAGAGAGACACGAGGAGAGCTGGAGCTTTGATGGAGTCAGGACTCAGAGAGACACGAGGAGAGCTGGAGCTTTGATGGAGTCAGGACTCAAAGAGACACGAGGAGAGCTGGAGCTCTGATGGAGTCAGGACTCAGAGAAACACGAGGAGAGCTGGAGCTTTGATGGAGTCAGGACTCAGAGAGACACGAGGAGAGCTGGAGCTCTGATGGAGTCAGGACTCAGAGAGACACGAGGAGAGCTGGAGCTCTGATGGAGTCAGGACTCAGAGAGACAAGGAGAGCTAGAGCTTTGATTGAGTCAGGACTCAGAGAGACACGAGGAGAGCTGGAGCTTTGATGGAGTCAGGACTCAGAGAGACACGATGAAAGCTGGAGCTCTGATGGAGACAGGACTCAAAGAGACACGAGGAGAGCTGGAGCTTTGATGGAGTCAGGACTCAGAGACACGAGGAGAGCTGGAGCTTTGATGGAGTCAGGACTCAGAGAGACACGAGGAGAGCTGGAGCTTTGATGGAGTCAGGACTCAGAGAGACACGAGGAGAGCTGGAGCTCTGATGGAGACAGGACTCAAAGAGACACGAGGAGAGCTGGAGCTTTGATGACAAACACTGACGGTTTATTTGGAGCTTCGGCCGGAGAATTCACGAGACATGTCACGGTCCACGGTCTGACCACACGGTAGAGATGAACCCTCCTGTAGCTCCAGGTTTGACCTAGTTCAGAGTGTAATAATCAACATTCTTCAATAGAAGCTGAGGACACTGAATCACAGTTGTTGTCGCTTATGGCTCGGGATCATCTACACTCCGAGGAAGCGTTTCTTACACTTTAAAAATAAGTGTAATATCCTCTGAATTAAAAGAGATACATTTACAAGAAAACAAATAATATTAGTGTTGATTTTTAACTAGAAAAATATAAAAATTCCCCTAAAATTAAAGTGAAAAATTAGAAAAAAAGCATTAAAAACATATCATTTCTTTGATGAATTCATGTTTAATTTCAAAGGTTTCACATGCATTTTGAAATACTCTGAAATATGCATATATAACATTATGTATACCCTATAATACATAACAGTCTGTGGGGGGATCTGCATCCACGCTGACTGATTTCTTTCACACTGTAAAGTTATTATACGTCCCTGAAAGACAGCTGGCCGTCTGATCCCCTCTGATTGGTTTTAGTGGAACACATAAAGCTGATTAGCTCCCAGCGCTAGCCCGCTAACGCATTACCTCCTAAAGTCTGTTATCACTCAGAAAGAGATGAGCCTCTGATTTAGAGCTGAGATGTGATTAAAAAGCCCTCAATTATCTGCAAGATAGATCCTTTTATCTATTGGAGTACAAATACTTAAGTACATGTTTCTGGTATCAGTACTTTACTCCACTATTTATTTTTCTGACGACTTTTTACTTTGACTTCTTACATGTTGAACACAAATACCTGTACTTTCTACTTCTTACATGTTGAACTCAAATACCTGTACTTTCTACTTCTTACATGTTGAACTCAAATACCTGTACTTTCTACTTCTTACATGTTGAACACAAATACCTGTACTTTCTACTTCTTACATGTTGAACTCAAATACCTGTATTTTCTACTTCTTACATGTTGAACTCAAATACCTGTATTTTCTACTTCTTACATGTTGAACTCAAATACCTGTATTTTCTACTTCTTACATGTTGAACTCAAATACCTGTACTTTCTACTTCTTACATGTTGAACTCAAATACCTGTATTTTCTACTTCTTACATGTTGAACTCAAATACCTGTACTTTCTACTTCTTACATGTTGAACTCAAATACCTGTACTTTCTATTTCTTACATGTTGAACACAAATCCCTGTACTTTCTACTTCTTACATGTTGAACTCAAATACCTGTACTTTCTACTTCGTACATGTTGAACTCAAATACCTGTACTTTCTACTTCTTACATGTTGAACCCAAATACCTGTACTTTCTACTTCTTACATGTTGAACTCAAATACCTGTACTTTCTACTTCTTACATGTTGAACCCAAATACCTGTACTTTCTACTTCTTACATGTTGAACACAAATACCTGTACTTTCTACTTCTTACATGTTGAACTCAAATACCTGTACTTTCTACTTCTTACATGTTGAACTCAAATACCTGTACTTTCTACTTCTTACATGTTGAACCCAAATACCTGTACTTTCTACTTCTTACATGTTGAACCCAAATACCTGTACTTTCTACTTCTTACATGTTGAACCCAAATACCTGTACTTTCTACTTCTTACATGTTGAACTCAAATACCTGTACTTTCTACTTCTGACATGTTGAACCCAAATACCTGTACTTTCTACTTCTTACATGTTGAACACAAATACCTGTACTTTCTACTTCTTACATGTTGAACTCAAATACCTGTACTTTCTACTTCTCACATGTTGAACTCAAATACCTGTACTTTCTACTTCTTACATGTTGAACAGTATTTTAAACACAAGTATCTGTACTTCTGCTTGAGTAAAGGATGTGTGTACTTCTACTTGAGTAAAGGATGTGTGTACTTCTACTTGAGTACAGGATGTGTGTACTTCTACTTGAGTAAAGGATGTGTGTACTTCTACTTGAGTAAAGGATGTGTGTACTTCTACTTGAGTAAAGGATGCGTGTACTTCTACTTGAGTACAGGATGCGTGTACTTCTACTTGAGTACAGGATGCATGTACTTCTACTTGAGTACAGGATGCGTGTACTTCTACTTGAGTACAGGATGTGTGTACTTCTACTTGAGTACAGGATGCGTGTACTTCTACTTGAGTAAAGGATGCGTGTACTTCTATTTGAGTAAAGGATGTGTGTACTTCTATTTGAGTAAAGGATGCGTGTACTTCGACTTGAGTAAAGGATGTGTGTACTTCTACTTGTGTAAAGGATGTGTGTACTTCTACTTGAGTAAAGGATGTGTGTACTTCTACTTGTGTAAAGGATGTGTGTACTTCTACTTGTGTAAAGGATGTGTGTACTTCTACTTGTGTAAAGGATGTGTGTACTTCTACTTGTGTAAAGGATGTGTGTACTTCTACTTGAGTAAAGGATGTGTGTACTTCTACTTGTGTAAAGGATGTGTGTGTTTAGCCATCTCTCTTTTCTGGCCAGTAGCTGGAGGAGTCAGCAGACTCTAGGATGCTACTGATTTAAAGTCAATAAACACACTTCATTACAGCATGACATGGAGCCACATGACTCTCATCTAGAGAATATTCCTTATTATACTCGACAGATTTGAAGGACTTCTTGCCATTTAAACATTCTTGAGTTCAGACTAACTGCTTTATAATCCTGAACGTCACGTATTTGCAGCGTTTGGTTTCTGCAGCTTTTAGGAAACGCTCCTCAAGTTGCTGAAGAGGTTTTGGAACATTTGTGTTTTTTATATCTTCATCGAAAACGGGTCGATTTTCGGATTTTGAATCTTCCAAACAGCTGTGGTCAAAAGTCATAAATCTCCTGAACGCTTTGAGCTATTGGCGCCACATTACATTACATTACATTTAGCTGACGCTTTTATCCAGAGCGACTTACAATAAGTGCGTTCGACCAACAAAATACAACCTTGAAGAAAACAGAATCATAAAGTACATCAGGTTTCATAGAGCCAAACATTTCAAGTGCTTCTCAACTGGCTTTAGGTAAGCCAGCTCTTTATTAGTATATAAGTGCTTTGTTAATAGTTCTATTGCTCGAAGTGGAGTCGAAAGAGATGAGTTTTCAGTCTGGAAGGTGTGTAAGCTTTCTGCTGTCCTGATGTCAATGGGAGCTCATTCCACCATCTTGGAGCCAGGATAGCAAACCCACGTGTTTCTGCTGATGGGAACTTGGGTCCCCTTGGCAGTGAGGGTGCAGCGAGCCGTTTGGCTGATGCAGAGCGGAGTGCATGTGCTGGGGTGTACGGTTTAACCATGTCCTGGATGTAGGAAGGGCCAGATCCATTCGCAGCATGGTACGCAAGTACCATTGTCTTGAAGTGGATTCTAGCAGTTACCAGAAGCCAGTGGAGGGAGCGGAGGAGCGGAGTGGTGTGGGAACATTTAGGAAGGTTGAAGACCAGACGAGCCGCTGCATTCTGGATGAGCTGCAGAGGTCGGATGGCACATGCAGGTAGACCAGCCAGGAGGGAGTTGCAGTAGTCTAGGCGTGAGGTGACGAGAGCCTGGACCAGAACCTGCATGGCTTTCTGGGTCAGCTGGGGACGTATCCTCCTGATGTTGTAAAGCGTGTATCTGCAGCAACGGGTTGTAGCAGCGATGTTTGCAGTGAAGGACAGGTTGTTATCTAGGGTCACACCCAGATTCCTTGCAGTCTGAGTCGGGGAAACAACAGAGGTGCCGATGTTGATCGTTAGGTCAAGAGTGGGACAATCTTTTCCCGGAAGGAAAAGCAGTTCAGTCTTGTCAAGGTTGAGCTTGAGGTGATGAGCAGACATCCACTGAGAGATGTCAGCTAGACAAGCAGAGATGCGTGCGACGACCTGGGTCTCTGAGCGGGGAAAGGACAGGATTTGGTGGGCATGTGTAGATAATGTGTTTGAGTCATCAGAACCAATCCCTAACCCTTGGATCCATAGGTCACCAAATGCAGCACCAAAACACCCAAGACCACGCTGGAAAAAGTGACTCTATAAGAAGCGGCTGAATCTGCCTTTTTTGAGTGTCCTTCACATATCGTAAAAACTGATCGTCTGATTTATCTCAAACTTGGTGGGTGTGTTGTTCGGGATCTTAAGGAGTGTAGCGTCACATATGGTTCATTTTGGCCATATCTTGGTGCTACAACAACTAGCTTTATGTATCGGCCTGTACATTTTTGTCCAAATTGGGTTTTTGCTTCTTTTGGGCATTTGTCACCAAATACGGTAGAAAGCTCTCTGGAAATGCTGTGAGCGCTTCATGCCATTGGAACCACATTTGGGGGACATGTGTAGATTTGTGTAGATGGCGCTGTAAACGCCTTCCTTCTTGGCCACTTTTTGTCTCTCGGGGTCAGCAGGGTTTGATGCCCGCCGCCTCTCAAATGTCTTCAGAAAAACAAACATCTCTTCTTTAGTGAGCTGCCTTCTATAGAGCCTGCTGGAGGAGAGCCTGGCTGACTGATGTGTGGTGACTGAGTGTTATTGTAAAGGATTTAGAGACAGAGGAGGCCTGCTGGAAAGTTACGGAGGTCTTTGAACACCATGTTTATGGACGCATCAGCGGAAAAATGTCCCGCTTTCAAGCCATAACTCAAACGGCTCGGGGTCTGCAGATGTTCACGCTGATGATCAACTGAGCGTCAGGTTTATAACTCTGCTGCTTTCTACTCGTCTTCCTGTGGTCTGAGGTCCTGTTCGTCTCAAAGGGGCCGACATGAAGGGTTCAGTTCCTCTCTGAGTCCCCGCAGTCAAAATAAATGTGAAACAGTTTAAGTTGGACACTTCTGGAAGTCTTTAAGGCGACGTTTTAATCCACGGCCTCACAGCGATCCACATCAGAGGCGTCTCACTGCTCGAGTTACAGAGTGTTTGACATCCACACAGTCCTAATCCCCTCTGAGGAAACCTCTCACACACACACACACACACACACACACACACACACACACACACACACACACACACACACACACACACACACACACTGAGGGAATATCGCCTCTCGAGAGGTGGGAATATTTGGGAATATTCGCTGACCCTGTGTCGTGTTTCGTCCTCCGCTCATGTTCAGAAAACCCCGAGAAAGAAAGTTTGTCCTCAAACTAAACAGCCGGGGAAAAGGTAGGTATCTGGTGTCCTCACTTAAAAGGTGAAAATGCACCTCTGCGCCTTCAACAGAGCGCCTTTGTGCCGCGCTTTACAAAAGCTGCCTTCCTTAGACGGAGTTAAAGCAGCGCAGGGTAGAGTTTCCATGTTTCCATCCTCATTGTGTCGCTGCAGGGCTTCAGCGGAAACAAAGCGCGCTGCAGATGTACCGCCAGATATTTATGAAAGTAATCTCAGATCAAAGCTGCACAAAAGTCACTGAGGTGTTTGTGACTCTCAGACTCACCACTCCATAACTAGAGAGGAGGAACATCCTTTCAAAGCAGAGAGAGATTACAACGTGTTTCCATTGAGAGAAGACACTGGAAAAGACTCGATGCAATGGCTCCAGGTTCATTTCCTGCAGAGATCCAGTCAGTAATGCAACAGTTTGACGTTTAGAAGCTCCAACAATCAAAGGTTCAAACCCTGCAGGAGTCTCAGACCATCCAATGGTCAAAGTTTTGAACGGTGCCACAAAGAAAAGGTCCAATATCACCTCGTTTCAGATGCTGCAGCAGTCTGACAAAAAGCTTTAAATCCCTTTAAGAGTCAAGTGTTTGACCGACTAGCAAAGGTTCCGTTTTTCACAACA
Source organism: Pogonophryne albipinna (assembly GCA_028583405.1). Lineage (NCBI taxonomy): Eukaryota > Metazoa > Chordata > Actinopteri > Perciformes > Artedidraconidae > Pogonophryne > Pogonophryne albipinna. Next base: position 453,174 of record JAPTMU010000149.1, on the reverse strand, counting down.
GTTTGAATCTGTACAACATTTAAAAGTGAAACTCATGCAACTTTCCTAGGTTTTGAAAACACCTTAAAAACACCTGAAAACTAGACATGCATACTTTAATGTGTGTATAATAACATCTGTAAACATCGCACAGTATGAGTAGAAATGGTCAGATCAGGAAATCTGTCTTTAAATCTGAGTTTAAAACAAACGCCGTTAGGCCCCCCAGAGCGTTTCGTCCGCAGATCGACCCACCTTGGGACCCGTTACCGTTTGAGGGCTCCGTGTCGGCCTCGTGTGAACGTGGCCTTAGTCAATGCATCCCATGTTTCCTTTGCCCTGAGCCTGCACTACGAAGCCGGTTCAACCTAACCTGGATATGTTGGAGTTAGCCGGTTGGTCTAATCCAAAACATACGCGCTCTCGCTAAGCGGTCCTACGACGCTGGTTATCAAGTGGATCGCTCAAGCCAGCCGTGTCCTATCTAGTTAGGTGCGCGTTCACATGAGAGGGGTGGTATCTGGAGCATTCGACCAATCACAGACATGGAGAAGCGCACTGACAGCGCAGCGTCATACTGGCTCGAGTGTTTCCTCAACTTAATGTGTTGCTTCAAATAATCCTTCTGCATCCAGTCTGTGACACTGTGAGTGTTGGCCAGATACGGCTCAGCTGACTCAGATCAGGAGATATATGATACATTATGAAGTGATATGCCGCGGACTGTACTTAATGTTACTCTGATCCCGTTACTGATGTTGTGGCAGATATTTCAGTAAGCTTTCTTAACGCTAATGTTATAATAGTCAGATTGCTCTGAAGATGGAGGTGATATTCTATTCATGTTCACGTTCACACAGTCGGTGATTGTTGCCGGCCGTCTTTCCTGCAACGGCAGCTTTTCTGTATTTCCTTTCTCCTGTAATATGACTTGATCGCTTTAAACTCTGCACACTGAGCTCTGATTGGTCAGCAGGCGGTGCTTTCACTGAGTTGAGCTCTTAGCCTGCAACCTAACCTGCTCCGGACCAGGTTAGCCGCTCAGCATCAGTTACCATGGAGATCTAGCCGCTAAGAAGAGAACCAGCTTCGTAGGACCGGAAACCCAGAGTTACCCTGAAGTTAGCCGCTAGGAGAACATCCGGCTTCGTAGAACAGACCTCTGCTGTGGTGTTAAAGGTGGTGTTAAAGGTGGTGTTAAAGGTGGTGTTAAAGGCGTTGTGATAATTAAGTGATAAAACCTTTAATGAAAGCTTATCTTTAATCTGATGAGGAGCGTCTGATTTGATCAGCAGGGGCGCCTCACTTTAATTAATCCCCGGGTGGAGTCCAGCGTTGATTTATCGCACGTTGTCGACACCTGTTAGTGTGTTTTATTTCAGCACGTTCCCACAGCTCTACTGGCTTAAGTCTTTTTTATGGAGGATTTTAATTATTCATTATTATTTTATTTGTTTATTAAAAGAATGAATGAAGGAACTAATAATTAATGCAACACTCTATTTATGTATTATTAATTAATATGTAGTCAAAGCTCTATTTTTTTGTTTTTGTTTTGTATTGACATCATGTGACCAGTGTCCTGTGTGTAAACCAATGAGAGTTAAGCCTCTGTCTGCTGCAGTGAAACTGATCTGTTTGTGAGGAAGTCTGCGCATTAAAACAGATTATCCTCCAGACTGATGCTTTCACAACAACAACAGCAACAAACACAACAACAACAACAAATAGAGCTGTGTGTGTGTGTGTGTGTGTGTGTGTGTGTGTGTGTGTGTGTGTGTGTGTGTGTGTGTGTGTGTGTGTGTGTGTTAAAGACCCCCTGCGTGACAAAAGCCTCGATTGCAGATTTAGATTTCAGGTCGAGGAGGAAGAGGAATTTGAGGGTTTTTCATGACATTTAAATCAGAATTGAGGTTTAAAATATAATTAGTTAATTCCTTTAGTTTGTAAATCACAAGATTGAGTCATCATTTTGGGTTGAAATCATGAAATAAAAGCAGTATGTTCCACTAAAAACATGACTTAATTCTTCATAATAATGATAACTTAAATGTATATAGCGCCTTCAGGGGACCCAAGGACGCTTTACAGACAAAGGAGACGACAAACAACAAGAACAAATTATTGTGATTTATATCCAAATAAACCCCAAAGTTAAGATTTCAAACACAACACATGTTCTGCTCTTCCTCCTTCACTTGTTCTGACTTTAAAGTCTTTTTTAATCCCCATTTTCCCAGAAAGCATTGCGACACGTGTTGCGATGGTTAATTACATACAAAGTGCTTTTGCAATATGGAACAGTTCCCAAAACAAGGCCTGATGACACCAAGATTTCAACCCAAATGATGACTTTTTATGCAAAATATGACTTAATTCTTGTGATTTATATTCAAAGAAACCCCAAAGTTAAGATTCCAAACCAACACATGTTCCCCCTGCTCTTCCTCCTCCCCTCGTGTTCCCTGGTGTCTGACGGTTCCTGGAACATCTTCACGGACAGTGACTCTGAGTCCGAACAAAGAGCAGTTTCTATTGTTGACGCTTCATCAGATCACTTTTTGGAAATGGCTGCCAATCCCCCCCCAGCGCCGTGGCCCCTCATTATGATAATTCAGACCCCCCCTGTCTGCACACTTTCCCACAATGCACTCTGTCCCTGCAACACGCAGCGCCGTGTTCGCTAACTGCTGCCTTTGTTCCTGAACTCATCGTCCTCGCCCTCTGCTAACGGGGCTTTTACAAAGAATTCCCAAACTGGAAAACTGCAGGGAGGCGGAGTTATCGGAGGGAATGGGAAGATTCACAGAGCTTTCGACACTTAAACCTCGACTTCTGCGTCCCTGAAGTCCTCCAAGACACTTTAAACATTAGTCACAAGAAAAGTCCATGTGATGAAGATCATGGCCTAGAATAGAAAACTCTACGACTGCTTAAAATATGAAATGGAAACATCCCAATAAAGAAACTTTTAATCAAGAGTTAATACTATATATCTCAACTCCCTGAAGTCCTCCAGAACACTTACATTTAAACACTAAGTCCATGAGAAAGATGAAGGTCGTTCGCTTTGTTTAGACTTCTCCAGCTTCTGCACGGGTAGAAGATCTTAAGGTCCTCCTAAAAGCATTAATATAAACACTAGTAACGAGAACAATCAATGTGCAAGAGGAAGGTCATGTGTTGAAGCTTCCTCTGTTCACACTGAGTTAGTAAACCTCCCAAAGAAACGTGTGTGTGTGTGTGTGTGTGTGTGTGTGTGTGTGTGTGTGTGTGTGTGTGTGTGTGTGTGTGTGTGTGTGTGTGTGTGTGTGTGTGTGTGTGTGTGTGTGTGTGTGTGTGTGTGTGTGTGTGTGTGTGTGTGTGTGTGTGTGTGTGTGTGTGTGTGTGTGTGTGTGTGATGAGCACTTGTTGACGTCAGTGAACGCAGCCTTGTGTTAAGTTAAAAGTCTGCATTTTGTGTTTTCCAGGTCACTGCCGACGTGTTTGTTAGAAAGCGAAGTTTAAAACAAAGGCTTCTGATTATCCGCTCGTTATGTCGGATTAACTCACTAATTGTGCTTGAGTGTGTGTGTGCTGATAACACACACACCCACACACACACGCACACAAACATTATTTGGATAATATTCGCAAAAATGTCTCTTGATATCTATTTCAATCAATGCAAAACATAGATTCAGTCCAGAATTAACCAAAAAACATCCTAAATGTTAAGAAATAATGCAAAGGTTGACATTTCGCATTATTTCCATAGTTAAAAGAATGACTTTTGTGCAGATTTATCAGAGAGTAACCCATTGTGACTTGTTTTTCCAAAAAAAACGCTAAGCAAAAGGAGGCTAATGTTGGGCTATAGTGGAACTACAGCACGGTCACATGACTTCACGTCACCACCGCTAAGCTAAAGGAGGCTAATGTTGGGCTATAAAGGAACTACAGCACGGTCACATGACTTCACGTCACCACCGCTAAGCTAAAGGAGGCTAATGTTGGGCTATAGTGGAACTACAGCACGGTCACATGACTTCACGTCACCACCGCTAAGCTAAAGGAGGCTAATGTTGGGCTATAAAGGAACTACAGCACGGTCACATGACTTCACGTCACCACCGCTAAGCTAAAGGTGGCTAATGTTGGGCTATAAAGGAACTACAGCACGGTCACATGACTTCACGTCACCACCGCTAAGCTAAAGGTGGCTAATGTTGGGCTATAAAGGAACTACAGCACGGTCACATGACTTCACGTCACCACCGCTAAGCTAAAGGAGGCTAATGTTGGGCTATAGTGGAACTACAGCACGGTCACATGACTTCACGTCACCACCACTAAGCTAAAGGAGGCTAATGTTGGGCTATAAAGGAACTACAGCACGGTCACATGACTTCACGTCACCACCGCTAAGCTAAAGGCGGCTAATGTTGGGCTATAAAGGAGCTACAGCACGGTCACATGACTTCACGTCACCACCGCTAAGCTAAAGGAGGCTAATGTTGGGCTATAAAGGAACTACAGCACGGTCACATGACTTCACGTCACCACCGCTAAGCTAAAGGAGGCTAATGTTGGGCTATAAAGGAACTACAGCACGGTCACATGACTTCACGTCACCACCGCTAAGCTAAAGGAGGCTAATGTTGGGCTATAAAGGAGCTACAGCACGGTCACATGACTTCACGTCACCACCGTTAAGCTAAAGGAGGCTAATGTTGGGCTATAGAGGAACTACAGCACGTCACATGACTTCACGTCACCACCGCTAAGCTAAAGGCGGCTAATGTTGGGCTATAAAGGAGCTACAGCACGGTCACATGACTTCACGTCACCACCGCTAAGCTAAAGGAGGCTAATGTTGGGCTATAAAGGAGCTACAGCACGGTCACATGACTTCACATCACCACCGCTAAGCTAAAGGAGGCTAATGTTGGGCTATAAAGGAACTACAGCACGGTCACATGACTTCACGTCACCACCGCTAAGCTAAAGGAGGCTAATGTTGGGATATAAAGGAACTACAGCACGGTCACATGACTTCACGTCACCACCGCTAAGCTAAAGGAGGCTAATGTTGGGCTATAAAGGAGCTACAGCACGGTCACTTGACTTCACGTCACCACCGCTAAGCTAAAGGAGGCTAATGTTGGGCTATAAAAGAACTACAGCACGGTCACATGACTTCACGTCCCCACCGCTAAGCTAAAGGAGGCTAATGTTGGGCTATAAAGGAACTACAGCACGGTCACATGACTTCACGTCACCACCGCTAAGCTAAAGGAGGCTAATGTTGGGCTATAGAGGAACTACAGCACGGTCACATGACTTCACATCACCACCGCTAAGCTAAAGGAGGCTAATGTTGGGCTATAAAGGAACTACAGCACGGTCACATGACTTCACGTCACCACCGCTAAGCTAAAGGAGGCTAATGTTGGGCTATAAAGGAACTACAGCACGGTCACATGACTTCACGTCACCACCGCTAAGCTAAAGGAGGCTAATGTTGGGCTATAAAGGAACTACAGCACGGTCACATGACTTCACGTCACCACCGCTAAGCTAAAGGAGGCTAATGTTGGGCTATAAAGGAACTACAGCACGGTCACATGACTTCACGTCACCACCGCTAAGCTAAAGGAGGCTAATGTTGGTCTATAAAGGAACTACAGCACAGCCACATGACTTCACGTCACCACCGCTAGGCTAAAGGAGGCTAATGTTGGGCTATAAAGGAACTACAGCACGGTCACATGACTTCACGTCACCACCGCTAAGCTAAAGGAGGCTAATGTTGGGCTATAAAGGAGCTACAGCACGGTCACTTGACTTCACGTCACCACCGCTAAGCTAAAGGAGGCTAATGTTGGGCTATAAAGGAACTACAGCACGGTCACATGACTTCACGTCCCCACCGCTAAGCTAAAGGAGGCTAATGTTGGGCTATAAAGGAACTACAGCACGGTCACATGACTTCACGTCACCACCGCTAAGCTAAAGGAGGCTAATGTTGGGCTATAAAGGAACTACAGCACGGTCACATGACTTCACGTCACCACCGCTAAGCTAAAGGAGGCTAATGTTGGGCTATAAAGGAACTACAGCACGGTCACATGACTTCACGTCACCACCGCTAAGCTAAAGGAGTCTAATGTTGGGCTATAAAGGAACTACAGCACGGTCACATGACTTCACGTCACCACCGCTAAGCTAAAGGAGTCTAATGTTGGGCTATAAAGGAACTACAGCACGGTCACATGACTTCACGTCACCACCGCTAAGCTAAAGGAGTCTAATGTTGGGCTATAAAGGAACTACAGCACGGTCACATGACTTCACGTCACCACCGCTAAGCTAAAGGAGGCTAATGTTGGGCTATAAAGGAACTACAGCACGGTCACATGACTTCACGTCACCACCGCTAAACTAAAGGAGGCTAATGTTGGGCTATAAAGGAACTACAGCACGGTCACATGACTTCACCACCGCTAAGCTAAAGGAGGCTAATGTTGGGCTATAAAGGAACTACAGCACGGTCACATGACTTCACGTCACCACCGCTAAGCTAAAGGAGGCTAATGTTGGGCTATAAAGAAACTACAGCACGGTCACATGACTTCACGTCACCACCGCTAAGCTAAAGGAGGCTAATGTTGGGCTATGAAGGAACTACAGCACGGTCACATGACTTCACGTCACCACCGCTAAGCTAAAGGAGACTAATGTTGGGCTATAAAGGAACTACAGCACGGTCACATGACTTCACGTCACCACCGCTAAGCTAAAGGAGGCTAATGTTGGGCTATAGAGGAACTACAGCACGGTCACCTGACTTCACGTCACCACCGCTAAGCTAAAGGAGGCTAATGTTGGGCGATAAAGGAACTACAGCACGGTCACATGACTCCACGTTACCACCGCTAAGCTAAAGGCGGCTAATGTTGGGCTATAAAGGAAATACAGCACAGTCACATGACTCCACGTTACCACCGCTAAGCTAAAGGCGGCTAATGTTGGGCTATAAAGGAAATACAGCACAGTCACATGACTTCACGTCACCACCGCTAAGCTAAAGGTGGCTACTGTTGGGCTATAAAGGAGCTACAGCACGGTCACATGACTTCACGTCACCACCGCTAAGCTAAAGACGGAAAAATAACAGAATTCTGGCAGTCCGTGGAGCACTTGAACGCATCACGTGTTGTGTTTGCGGTCTGGTTGGAAAGTGAAGCATGTGTCCGTGGCCTCGTGCTGCACATCACCCCGAAACGCTTCATCTGTCAGAGACCACATCTCTAATGTGTGTTCGTGTGTGTGTGTGTGTGTGTGTGTGTGTGTGTGTGTGTGTGTGTGTGTGTGTGTGTGTGTGTGTGTTGGGGGGGGTGGGGGGTCCTGAGAGTGCATGCGCCAGTAATTAATGCAGGTTATTGTGCGTCAGGGTCAGTGCAGAGATTTGAAGGCGTTACTTCTGCCTGAGCGCTCAGATTCACTCAGACGCTGATAGGAGCCCAGCGGGGGACCATAGTGTGTGTGTGTGTGTGTGTGTGTGTGTGTGTGTGTGTGTGTGTGCAGGAGTACATTAAAAAGAAAAGATACATGCACACACACATTATTGTGCTCCCAGTCATGCCATGTCCCATCTCGCAGTGTGAAGCACAGCAGGGGGGCCGTGCAACATCCCCCCCACAAAGCTCCCTGTGTGTGTGTGTGTGTGTGTACTCTGTGGTTCCCATGTTGCTCCGTATTGTCCTGAAGGAGCTTGTTAGTGTCCTCAGTTAGCCTCCTTCTCTCCTGGTCCTTGAACGCATCACGGTTCATCAAGAGTGACAACAGGAATGTTTATCGGGATACATAATTGATTATTGATCCCGATTTGGGACATGTTTGCGTTGCAGCAGAATAACAAGACATTCTACAATACAAATTAAAAGACTAGAAATAAACAAGAAAATAGAAAAATATACATTTCAAATTTACAGTAATTTAAAGAGGCCCTAAAAACGTTAGTGCATGTCAACGGTCTGCAAAGGCATACAATCCCAAAGTTCTGGAATATAGTGACATCACTACGGAACACTCTCCTATTGGCGAGCAGCTCCAACATATTGTACGTGATATAGGCTAAAGGGGCGGGACATCTCTCAGCGGTTGACCAATCAGAACAGAGCAACCAGATGCTTTATAAGTAAATATTACTAATAAGTGACAGACAGTAAAATATTTAGATTTTTAATTTGTGAAATATTCGCAGTAAATGAATTTGTTACCTAGATTTTAAATAAATTAAATGATTAGCTTTAATATATAGCCCCTCTAATAAAGCAGAATACTGTAATAACACCCCCCCGCGGTGAGACGGAGGTTTCTCTCTGGTTTTGTGTCTCTGCTACACGCCTCTTTAAATCTTTGTCCTGCTGATCAATGATGGAAATTGTCTCCTTCTTCAGCACAAAGCCTCGTCTTCATCCCTTTGTCCGGGGAACAGAGGTCGGAGCGGTAAACGGTGAAAGAAGTGCTTTTTAATTCTGTTTCCCGCTGCATGGCTGCCAATCTTCCCGTCTGATGAATCTGCGGCTAACAGGCGTGACGCCGCGCTTTGTTTCCCGCCCTAAACTCTTTAAAATGACCCTAACGGCCTGGGAATCGCCCTCCGATTATGCATGTGTCGTTAAAAAATGGATATTGGGTTCGAGTTCGATGCCAAATAAGTGCCACGGCCCCCAGACGCAGAGTTAGATATGCATGCCTCGCTGTTGCCGTGGTTAGAAAGGAGGATTGTACTTTTTTGGGAGGGGGGGTCATGAGGGGCGAGGTGTTCGTGGACTTCAGTTTGTACTCTTTGTTTAAATCAGGAGAGTTTCCACAGTACATTATGTTATAAAAACATCATAGGACTCTTTAAAGTAGAGACACTACATACTGATATACACCTGAACATCAGCAGGAGAGGACTCTTTAAAGTAGAGACACTACATACTGATATACACCTGAACATCAGCAGGAGAGGACTCTTTAAAGTAGAGACACTACATACTGATATACACCTGAACATCAGCAGCAGAGGACTCTTTAAAGTAGAGACACTACATACTGATATACACCTGAACATCAGCAGGAGAGGACTCTTTAAAGTAGAGACACTACATACTGATATACACCTGAACATCAGCAGGAGAGGACTCTTTAAAGTAGAGACACTACATACTGATATACACCTGAACATCAGCAGGAGAGGACTCTTTAAAGTAGAGACACTACATACTGATATACACCTGAACACCAGAGGAGAGGACTCTTTAAAGTAGAGACACTACATACTGATATACACCTGAACATCAGCAGGAGAGGACTCTTTAAAGTAGAGACACTACATACTGATATACACCTGAACATCAGCAGGAGAGGACTCTTTAAAGTAGAGACACTACATACTGATATACACCTGAACATCAGCAGGAGAGGACTCTTTAAAGTAGAGACACTACATACTGATATACACCTGAACATCAGCAGGAGAGGACTCTTTAAAGTAGAGACACTACATACTGATATACACCTGAACATCAGCTGGAGAGGACTCTTTAAAGTAGAGACACTACATACTGATATACACCTGAACATCAGCAGGAGAGGACTCTTTAAAGTAGAGACACTACATACTGATATACACCTGAACATCAGCAGGAGAGGACTCTTTAAAGTAGAGACACTACTGATATACACCTGAACATCAGCAGGAGAGGACTCTTTAAAGTAGAGACACTACATACTGATATACACCTGAACATCAGCTGGAGAGGACTCTTTAAAGTAGAGACTCTATTCCAGGCAGCTTACGTCTCCAGGAGCCAGTTTGTCCTCGATGGCGTTCCTGTTTTCTCCCACGCCACAAATGTTTGTGTTAGAACTCAACAACAGGAACGTTTCCCACAAACCTCGAATAATTCTGCAGAAACTCCAAACAAACGATTGGGTCTGAATTCCTCGGGTTGGCCTTGAGCGACGTTTGATAAAAAACGGTGGAAATCGTGGTTTTTCCCGTGAGAAGAAAACTGAATCCAGACTCGTCTACTTTGCTTTTTGTTTTACTTTCCTCTGCATTCTTTTTAGTTTTGGAGAAATAAAGACATTTTTCAATTTGCTCTGATTTAGAATAAAAGCAATTAAAAAAATAGAATAAATATAATCAAATAATACAAATAAATTTATTATAAAAATATAAAGAAAAGATAAATATTAAAATAAATGCAGTAGTATATTAATATTGATGATATATCTTTGCAAAAAATAGATTATTGCTCGACACACATACACACGCACACACACACACACACACACACACAGAAACACATACACACACACACACACCCAGAGAGAAACACACACGCACACACACACACACACACACACACACACACACACACACACACACACACAGAAACAAATAAACACACACACATACACACACACACACACACACAGAAACACACACATACACACACACACACACACACAGAGAGAAACACATAGACCCACACACACGCACACACACACACACACACGCACAGACAGACAGAAACACACACACACACACACACACACTCCGTCCATTCTGCACATTTAGGATGTCTTAGCTGCCAAAGGGTGAAGTGAGTCCATTTCTGCATCAGGAGCACAAAGAGAGAGGAACTTAATCTCCTCAGAGTTTCCAGGACGTCCCGTTAGCGCTCCGTAACCCTCCTCCTGTTGGGATAAACGCTCTGAGGTTTGAGTCTCTGCCAAAACACAGAACAAAACCCCCCGAAACATTCCCGTTATCTGCAGAACCCGCTGACCTCTGCGCTGATTGAAGGTCAACGAGGTGTGACCTGATAATCATCTACCTGTGAGAGGCGTTCAGGGTCACAGGAGTTTCCTGTTCTTTAGAAAAGTCCCCCGTCCTCAGAAGGAGAAGAGGTTAGAGTTGCATGGTTTGTGCAGAAAACGCTGCAAACTCAAGTCTGATATTCAGGGGCAGAAAGAGAAAGCTCATAAAGGGAATACAAGGAGACAAACAGGGTGTGTAGGTCATTACTACAAACAGGACAGAAGTGCGGACAAAGTCACACAAATGAAGCATTGTTTTTGTTTACCCCTCTCTAATACCTGTATTTTTTATATATTATTTCCTTTATTTTAATATATTCTTTTGCTATGTTTTCCTTTATATTTAATGTATTTTTTCTATATTTCTAACGTATTTTTCTATATATTTTTCATGCTTTTAATGATTTTTTCCTCTACGGTGATTTAAGCACTTTAAAGTGTTCTGCATGTTTGTGTGTCATGCATTTTGACCTACTTTGTAGCAGATGAGGCACGAAAAACATTTTAAAATGAGTGAAATCTGCCTAAAAGAGGCCTAAACTCCAGCCTGTGTGTGTGTTATCAGGCTCGGCCTCAGTGTCACAGGTTACAGGTTACAGCTGCTTCTCTTCAGGTGATTCTGCCGATAATCGTTGTTCCAGCAGAAGAATTGGCGGTGTAGCGTTAGCAGCGATAACCTCCTCTCTAAAGGCTGAGAATGAGCTGTAGGTGTTTTCACAGGATATCCTGTTTAGCTGATGTTAGACTGGAGAGCTGCGTCAGGTCAGGTCAGGTGAGGGCACTTTGTCTCCTTTCAGAGGCCATAAAGAGGCCGTGTAAAAGGAGAAAGGCTATCAGATAGGAGGGAGAAGTCAAGCGTTGCTGCCCAGCGTGAGAGCGGAGATTGTTTGAGAGAAAGCGCAGATTACGCCACGTATGGCCCATAAATCTCCCTCCTTTTATCCCCGTTTGTCTCACTTTCAATCGCTTACAAGCCTTTTTTCCTGAGCCGTGCTGTGCTAAGGCTTGTCAGCGCTTCAATGGCTTTTGTCAAACACGATAGGCTGCCTTTGACTCTCCCTGGATAAATATTTCACCTGTCACACGGAGAGAAAAGTTTTAAAACACTTCTCTTTCATCCCGAGATGTACACGCTGCAATTTGCATAGCCTTTGAGCGGCTGAGGTCTCACGTGGTAACGCATTGTAAAGACTTTAAAACCAGTCTAGCACAAAGACTCCTTTCTGCCTAATGAGTGACGGCGCATGAAAGAGCGACGGCATCACTTTATTTCTGGAACAGATGCTTTGATATTTCAAAAGCACTCACATCAATACCTGCAGAAACAACGGGAGGATTCGCTGCTCCACTTTCTGACTCACCGTATAGTTTCTTTACAGATCTCCCAGGTGCAGGGAGAGAAACGGGCGATGTTTGCATCAAAGAGGGGTTCAATGCAGGTCTGGGATCACGCCAGGTGACGGTTAAAAGGAACCTCCTGACAGGTCCCTGATGAGCTCTGCACTGAACCAAAAGTCACAGTGTCACATATTTAATAACGCTGAAAACAGAGCTCTGTTTCCGGAGTTTAACTTGAACTAATCGCTCATAAATCGTCCAAAATGTAGCTCCATCCGCCCCTGAAAGTAGTCCCCAATAAATGCAACAATCCCCATTATTAGCGGAGTTTACATTTACTTAATTTCCTTCCAACATGTGGATGAATCCGCCGTTTAAAGTAGTCCCCAACTGAACCAGGAAGCAGGTGATTTAGGAAAAACGCCAATGTTTTATTCGCTGATTTTTCTGCGATCGATAAATGACTTTTAATTCATTTTAAAATTGGAATTCGTAACAGTTCCTCTATTTACAATAAGACTAAAATATTTACAAAAACATTTAAAGTAGAAATATGCAAATAGTTCCAGAATAAATGACACCGAAACATATTTAAAAATAAGTATATTGCACTAAATACAGTAGCGTTACAAAATGAATAATGACATTATTTATAGTAATTAAATAATAATGGGAGGGTATTGCATAGTTTAATATGAACTTAGTGGGGTACAAATACTTTGTTACTGTACTTAAGTACATCTTTCTGTACTTTACTCCAATACTTATTTTTCTGAGGACTTTTTTACTTTTACTTCCTACATGTTGAACCCAAATACGTGTACTTTCTACTTCTTACATGTTGAACACAAATACCTGTACTTTCTACTTCTTACATGTTGAACCCAAATACCTGTACTTTCTACTTCTTACATGTTGAACCCAAATACCTGAACTTTCTACTTCTTACATGTTGAACCCAAATACCTGTACTTTCTACTTCTTACATGTTGAACCCAAATACCTGAACTTTCTACTTCTCACATGTTGAACCCAAATACCTGTACTTTCTACTTCTTACATGTTGAACCCAAATACCTGTACTTTCTACTTCTTACATGTTGAACACAAATACCTGTACTTTCTACTTCTTACATGTTGAACTCAAATACCTGTACTTTCTACTTCTTACATGTTGAACTCAAATACCTGTACTTTCTACTTCTTACATGTTGAACCCAAATACCTGTACTTTCTACTTCTTACATGTTGAACCCAAATACCTGAACTTTCTACTTCTTACATGTTGAACCCAAATACCTGTACTTTCTACTTCTTACATGTTGAACCCAAATACCTGTACTTTCTACTTCTCACATGTTGAACTCAAATACCTGTACTTTCTACTTCTTACATGTTGAACACAAATACCTGTACTTTCTACTTCTTACATGTTGAACTCAAATACCTGTACTTTCTACTTCTTACATGTTGAACTCAAATACCTGTACTTTCTACTTCTTACATGTTGAACACAAATACCTGTACTTTCTACTTCTTACATGTTGAACCCAAATACCTGTACTTTCTACTTCTTACATGTTGAACCCAAATACCTGTACTTTCTACTTCTTACATGTTGAACTCAAATACCTGTACTTTCTACTTCTTACATGTTGAACCCAAATACCTGTACTTTCTACTTCTTACATGTTGAACCCAAATACCTGTACTTTCTACTTCTTACATGTTGAACTCAAATACCTGTACTTTCTACTTCTTACATGTTGAACTCAAATACCTGTACTTTCTACTTCTTACATGTTGAACCCAAATACCTGTACTTTCTACTTCTTACATGTTGAACTCAAATACCTGTACTTTCTACTTCTTACATGTTGAACACAAATACCTGTACTTTCTACTTCTTACATGTTGAACTCAAATACCTGTACTTTCTACTTCTTACATGTTGAACCCAAATACCTGTACTTTCTACTTCTTACATGTTGAACTCAAATACCTGTACTTTCTACTTCTTACATGTTGAACCCAAATACCTGTACTTTCTACTTCTTACATGTTGAACCCAAATACCTGTACTTTCTACTTCTTACATGTTGAACTCAAATACCTGTACTTTCTACTTCTTACATGTTGAACTCAAATACCTGTACTTTCTACTTCTTACATGTTGAACACAAATACCTGAACTTTCTACTTCTTACATGTTGAACTCAAATACCTGTACTTTCTACTTCTTACATGTTGAACCCAAATACCTGTACTTTCTACTTCTTACATGTTGAACACAAATACCTGTACTTTCTACTTCTTACATGTTGAACTCAAATACCTGTACTTTCTACTTCTTACATGTTGAACTCAAATACCTGTACTTTCTACTTCTTACATGTTGAACCCAAATACCTGTACTTTCTACTTCTTACATGTTGAACTCAAATACCTGTACTTTCTACTTCTTACATGTTGAACCCAAATACCTGTACTTTCTACTTCTTACATGTTGAACCCAAATACCTGTACTTTCTACTTCTTACATGTTGAACACAAATACCTGTACTTTCTACTTCTTACATGTTGAACTCAAATACCTGAACTTTCTACTTCTTACATGTTGAACCCAAATACCTGTACTTTCTACTTCTTACATGTTGAACACAAATACCTGAACTTTCTACTTCTTACATGTTGAACTCAAATACCTGTACTTTCTACTTCTTACATGTTGAACCCAAATACCTGTACTTTCTACTTCTTACATGTTGAACACAAATACCTGTACTTTCTACTTCTTACATGTTGATCCCAAATACCTGTACTTTCTACTTCTTACATGTTGAACTCAAATACCTGTACTTTCTACTTCTTACATGTTGAACACAAATACCTGTACTTTCTACTTCTTACATGTTGAACTCAAATACCTGTACTTTCTACTTCTTACATGTTGAACCCAAATACCTGTACTTTCTACTTCTTACATGTTGAACCCAAATACCTGTACTTTCTACTTCTTACATGTTGAACACAAATACCTGTACTTTCTACTTCTTACATGTTGAACCCAAATACCTGTACTTTCTACTTCTTACATGTTGAACTCAAATACCTGTACTTTCTACTTCTTACATGTTGAACACAAATACCTGTACTTTCTACTTCTCACATGTTGAACTCAAATACCTGTACTTTCTACTTCTTACATGTTGAACTCAAATACCTGTACTTTCTACTTCTTACATGTTGAACACAAATACCTGTACTTTCTACTTCTCACATGTTGAACCCAAATACCTGTACTTTCTACTTCTTACATGTTGAACACAAATACCTGTACTTTCTACTTCTTACATGTTGAACCCAAATACCTGTACTTTCTACTTCTTACATGTTGAACTCAAATACCTGTACTTTCTACTTCTCACATGTTGAACCCAAATACCTGTACTTTCTACTTCTCACATGTTGAACCCAAATACCTGTACTTTCTACTTCTTACATGTTGAACCCAAATACCTGTACTTTCTACTTCTTACATGTTGAACCCAAATACCTGTACTTTCTACTTCTTACATGTTGAACACAAATACCTGTACTTTCTACTTCTTACATGTTGAACCCAAATACCTGTACTTTCTACTTCTTACATGTTGAACCCAAATACCTGTACTTTCTACTTCTTACATGTTGAACACAAATACCTGTACTTTCTACTTCTTACATGTTGAACCCAAATACCTGTACTTTCTACTTCTTACATGTTGAACTCAAATACCTGTACTTTCTACTTCTTACATGTTGAACACAAATACCTGTACTTTCTACTTCTCACATGTTGAACTCAAATACCTGTACTTTCTACTTCTTACATGTTGAACTCAAATACCTGTACTTTCTACTTCTTACATGTTGAACACAAATACCTGTACTTTCTACTTCTCACATGTTGAACCCAAATACCTGTACTTTCTACTTCTTACATGTTGAACACAAATACCTGTACTTTCTACTTCTTACATGTTGAACCCAAATACCTGTACTTTCTACTTCTTACATGTTGAACTCAAATACCTGTACTTTCTACTTCTCACATGTTGAACCCAAATACCTGTACTTTCTACTTCTCACATGTTGAACCCAAATACCTGTACTTTCTACTTCTTACATGTTGAACCCAAATACCTGTACTTTCTACTTCTTACATGTTGAACCCAAATACCTGTACTTTCTACTTCTTACATGTTGAACACAAATACCTGTACTTTCTACTTCTTACATGTTGAACCCAAATACCTGTACTTTCTACTTCTTACATGTTGAACCCAAATACCTGTACTTTCTACTTCTTACATGTTGAACCCAAATACCTGTACTTTCTACTTCTTACATGTTGAACCCAAATACCTGTACTTTCTACTTCTTACATGTTGAACCCAAATACCTGAACTTTCTACTTCTTACATGTTGAACCCAAATACCTGTACTTTCTACTTCTTACATGTTGAACTCAAATACCTGTACTTTCTACTTCTTACATGTTGAACCCAAATACCTGTACTTTCTACTTCTTACATGTTGAACCCAAATACCTGTACTTTCTACTTCTTACATGTTGAACCCAAATACCTGAACTTTCTACTTCTCACATGTTGAACCCAAATACCTGTACTTTCTACTTCTTACATGTTGAACTCAAATACCTGTACTTTCTACTTCTTACATGTTGAACCCAAATACCTGTACTTTCTACTTCTTACATGTTGAACCCAAATACCTGTACTTTCTACTTCTTACATGTTGAACCCAAATACCTGTACTTTCTACTTCTTACATGTTGAACCCAAATACCTGTACTTTCTACTTCTTACATGTTGAACCCAAATACCTGTACTTTCTACTTCTTACATGTTGAACCCAAATACCTGTACTTTCTACTTCTTACATGTTGAACCCAAATACCTGTACTTTCTACTTCTCACATGTTGAACTCAAATACCTGTACTTTCTACTTCTTACATGTTGAACTCAAATACCTGTACTTTCTACTTCTTACATGTTGAACACAAATACCTGTACTTTCTACTTCTTACATGTTGAACCCAAATACCTGTACTTTCTACTTCTTACATGTTGAACCCAAATACCTGTACTTTCTACTTCTTACATGTTGAACTCAAATACCTGTACTTTCTACTTCTTACATGTTGAACCCAAATACCTGTACTTTCTACTTCTTACATGTTGAACCCAAATACCTGTACTTTCTACTTCTTACATGTTGAACTCAAATACCTGTACTTTCTACTTCTTACATGTTGAACTCAAATACCTGTACTTTCTACTTCTTACATGTTGAACCCAAATACCTGTACTTTCTACTTCTTACATGTTGAACCCAAATACCTGTACTTTCTACTTCTTACATGTTGAACACAAATACCTGTACTTTCTACTTCTTACATGTTGAACTCAAATACCTGTACTTTCTACTTCTTACATGTTGAACCCAAATACCTGTACTTTCTACTTCTTACATGTTGAACTCAAATACCTGTACTTTCTACTTCTTACATGTTGAACCCAAATACCTGTACTTTCTACTTCTTACATGTTGAACCCAAATACCTGTACTTTCTACTTCTTACATGTTGAACACAAATACCTGTACTTTCTACTTCTTACATGTTGAACTCAAATACCTGAACTTTCTACTTCTTACATGTTGAACCCAAATACCTGTACTTTCTACTTCTTACATGTTGAACACAAATACCTGAACTTTCTACTTCTTACATGTTGAACTCAAATACCTGTACTTTCTACTTCTTACATGTTGAACCCAAATACCTGTACTTTCTACTTCTTACATGTTGAACACAAATACCTGTACTTTCTACTTCTTACATGTTGATCCCAAATACCTGTACTTTCTACTTCTTACATGTTGAACACAAATACCTGTACTTTCTACTTCTTACATGTTGATCCCAAATACCTGTACTTTCTACTTCTTACATGTTGAACTCAAATACCTGTACTTTCTACTTCTTACATGTTGAACACAAATACCTGTACTTTCTACTTCTTACATGTTGAACTCAAATACCTGTACTTTCTACTTCTTACATGTTGAACCCAAATACCTGTACTTTCTACTTCTTACATGTTGAACCCAAATACCTGTACTTTCTACTTCTTACATGTTGAACCCAAATACCTGTACTTTCTACTTCTTACATGTTGAACACAAATACCTGTACTTTCTACTTCTTACATGTTGAACCCAAATACCTGTACTTTCTACTTCTTACATGTTGAACCCAAATACCTGTACTTTCTACTTCTTACATGTTGAACACAAATACCTGTACTTTCTACTTCTTACATGTTGAACCCAAATACCTGTACTTTCTACTTCTTACATGTTGAACTCAAATACCTGTACTTTCTACTTCTTACATGTTGAACACAAATACCTGAACTTTCTACTTCTCTCATTTCCCAAACAGCTGGTTCCTTTAGTCTGAATGTGTGTTTGGTGGCGTGATCATTATTCTTTAGAGTCATTGCGTGCCTATTGATTTGAACACGATCCGTGTATCCATCATTTCCTGGTCTTCTCTAAAGAAGAGGGACCAATGGAAACGTTGTCATGTTGCCGTTGTTCAGCATGGAAACATTCATTAGCTAACAATTACATTATTGTTCTATTAATATAAAGGGAGGTCAGGTACTCTTTAAAGCAGCTGCTAGTTATGGGTACTTTTTACTGAAGTACACTTCAAAGTTCTTTACTTTGACTTGAGTAAAGAAGTTTAGTCAGTACTTCTACTTTCACCAGAGTATTTTAACACACGAGTATCTGTACTTCTACTTGAGTAAAGGATGTGTACTTTTGGACCAGCTGCTTTCTCCCAGTTGAGGTTCCCAGATCCCTCCTCAGCCCGTGACAATGCTTTCAGACGATGATGGATGATTACTGTACGTTCCCAAGCTCCATGTGCCGGGATTCATTACACCCATTGTCTCCGGCTCTATGAGAATGGAGGGCCGATTAATAATGTTTGTGAAGAGCTCCCTTTGCATTTAACAGCTTGAATTATACATAAATTATGGACACCCACTGCCCCGAGGTCTGGGTTTCAAGAGAAATACCTCAACCAGACAATAAAATGCTCTTTTAGCGTGTGATTAATAGCCTACTCTACTCTAGACGGTTGTGGTTCAGTTTGTCAGCTTTCACAGAAAAACTACGGGCCTGATTGTCATGAACTTTGGTGGAAAGGTGCAGCGTTGGTGAAAGAAGAACCTGTAACAGTTTGGTGTAGATCTGATATACACATTTGTTTTCACATTGGGTAACATACTTCAAGTACAAACTAATTATTTTGTACGGCCAGTGTTGGAGAAATTGCTCTTACTTGCAGTTTGGCCTCAGTTTTCAGACGATTATCTTTCTATATTTCCCCACTGACTCCTGGATTGATGGCTTTTACCACTTTAAATCTACTTTACCCTTCGAACCAGAACTTTAAAACCAAAACCAGTTTGAAGTAGATCTGACTAACGCATTGTTTTTCACATCTGATAACATACTTTAGGTGTTTTTTAAGAAATTGTGCTCTTACTTGCAGTTTGGCCTCGTTTTTTGTACGATTATCTTTCTTATAGTCCACCACTGACTCCTGGATTGATGGCTTTTACCACAAAAACACAACCTTTCCTTTACCTTAACCAAGTCTTTTTGGTGTCCTGCTAAATCTGAAGCTTTTACAGCAGGATCCAGAACCTTTCATTAGGTAAAAAGGGTCTATCTTCCCGTGCTTTAATACAGGATACCAGAATAGTATTGTAACACCTGTTGCCTGTCTTCAACCCCTTGAAAACAACACTTAAATGATTGTGACTTCTTGTACCCTGAAGCCTCCCCTTTTCCTCTGAATCCAACAGAATTGATCAGAAAGTCTGATTAAACCTGTGTTTCTCTTTCAGATTGGCAGCGTGTTACGTGGCGTTCAAGGCCTCCGGGACAAACCAGTCTCAACAATGGTGATCTGCAGTGGTCAGTAGAGCAGATCCTGGATCAGTAAGTACCAAACACACAAAGGGGGGTTGGTTTCATGTTTACAAGTACACAACAAAACAAACGCCCACTTCTACACGACGCCTGATGACTTTTAACCCACTGACTCGTCATGGGCTCAAAGATCCAATGAAATGTCTCCAAACGAGCCTGAAAGACATAATCATGTCGCAGTTTGGTAGGAAAGTTGCTTTATGGGTAGAGAGACGATCCGTCCAATGCAAGACACAAGAAATGAACTAAAGAAGGAGTCACTTTCTGTAAAGATGGTTGTGTTTTTTCTTTGTCAGCTGGATTACAGAAACAAAAGAAGCCCCATTTTCATTCAACTTGGTGGAAAGGTGAACCAATGGCTGAGGTAGATCTTATTATATTTTGGGGCAGATTGGACAACTATAAAAAAGTCTCGAAACATGCTTGAAGAACATTTTTCAAAATGCAAACAAGAAGAGGCCGAATAACCTTTTTTACACTCTTAGATACAACCTGCAAACCAGATCTTCAAACTTAGAGCCAAAATATACACGAAGTTCCTGAATACATGTTATTTTTTATAAGAAACACCATTAAAAGCCAACTAATGTCGTTTCCAATTCCAAAACTAGCCAAATAAAGGACCAAAAAATCCACCAACAGTTTGGGTTTCCTTTCAAACCTCGCTTATAACTCACATGGGAGATAATACGTCTGGTCTTGGACTATTGACTGTTTTAAATATCATACACAAACGTTATTGTGGAGTCTTTTCTTGAACACGGTTAAAAACAACCCAATTAAAGAACAGTATCTTCTCACAATCGCAGATATATGCAGTGTAAAAAGCGATTTCTCCCCAAATTCTCCAATGTTTTCTTGAGTATTTTGCCTGTTCTTGCTTTAAATACACTTTGAGGACATTGTTACCACATGTGTTGAGTATCTCATGGGTGTCTCCAAAAGAAAACATCATCAGCGGCTCAATTTCCTGCTGATATACCCGGTGAGATAGGGACCAGCTGGCGACCCTCGTCATGCTGCAGGTGTCTGAAATAAAAGCCCAGCGCCTCGGGTTTGAACCTCAAATCTTCGGCCTTGGAAAGTGTCGACGGCGTCCAAAACTGTGAGACGTTAATCCGAGGAGGATTATCTTTTTTGACTTCATCAGCGCCAGGGTTTCGTTTGGAGAACGGCTTTCGTTTCACGCTCTTGTTTTCTCTGTGGCCGTAGATACAGACCTCCAAAAGAAACCCCAACAGACCTTTGGTCACGCAGAGTCGCCTTTCAAACCTCCCAATAACCAAGTCTGAGGGAAAACAGCAGAAATCTGTGGATCCGCGGCTCTGTTCCAGGACACTTAAACTACACAAGCATGTTGGAGAGTTCCTCACAACGTCCACACCTCGAAAACAAGCAGCCTTTAAAACACTGGGCACGCTGAAGCTCGGATACCCTTTATTTATTTCACTCTAAAGTTCATAGCCTTCAGCCTTGAGTCTAATCCTATGTGTCAGGATGTTTGAACTGAATGTTCATGATTACATCCAATACCTCCAAAAACAAGCAGCCTTTAAAATACTGGACACCGTGAAGCTCTGATAAACATCTTTCTGTCCTTATCTGGTTTCCAGCCGTAATGTTGCTTTAACTTGAATTTTCATTGGATTTTGTGCACGTTTTTATTAACACTCACCTGAAAATGGTCGTTTTGATGATAGACTTCGTGGAAATTCATGCAAGCGATTGTTTAAGTCCTTTAGACGCAATTTCCTACCCTTTATTTCCCCGTAAAGTTCATAGCCTTCAGCCTTGAGTCTAAGCCTAAGTGTCAGAACTCTAAAACGACCTATTTAATGTTGGAGTTCCTAAATACGTCCAAAACCTCCGAAAACAAACAACCATTAAAATACTGGACACGGTGAAGCGTAGCCGAGTTGGACTTTTCTTATCTGGGGTTTTCCAGCCGTGATGATGCTTTAAAGCCCCTGTCACACTGTCCCGAAGTTGACACCCGATGGACACACGATAAAGGAAATGTTCAAATTCGGCTGTGATCGTAGCAACATCGGGCCATTCGTGAGGGCTTCTTAAGCCATCGTATGACCGCCGGTGGAGTTTCTCAGGCTCCGGCAGCAACTTGGTGAGCGGCAACTTCGTAAGGCACTCGTGAGGGCATCTTGTCAAATCGTGTCATCTTCGTGTTATCATCGGTGCATTCGCCCTCACTCTGATCGGGGCGAATGCCCGATGGCACCGATGATAACAAGATGCCCTCACGATGGCCTTACGAAGGGAAAAATTGACACACGAATTGAACACGAAAATGAACCTTCTCGAGGTCCTTCGGCAATTTTTTGGCATGCCAAAGATTTTGCCACCGCTCACGAAGTTGCTGCCGGAGCCTGAGAAACTCCACCGGCGGTCATACGACGGCTTAAGATGCCCTCACGAATGGCCCGATGTTGCTACGATCAGAGCCGAATTTGAACATTTCCTTTATCGTGTGTCCATCTGGTTTTTTATTGCACAACAAAATCATGTAAACATATTATGTAAATAACCCAATTTGTGTTCTGTGAAACTGAAAAGGATATAATATATTATTTTGAAGGCGAGTTGACAGGAAGTTGTTGTTGCTATGGAAACAACAACATGACGGAGAAAACTTAATATCTTCTACATATAAAGACGGAGAAAGTAAAGAACAAAGTCTGAAGATATCAGTACAGTATCATAGTACTGTAACATAATTGTTTGTGTTACTTTCGTTGCAGTTGTCTTAAATGTAATGTGAATGTTGCCTTCGTGTGGTTCGGGGCCATCTTCGTGCGAAATTCACAATTCCATATTCGTGTGTCCATCGGGTGTCAACTTCGGGACAGTGTGACAGGGGCTTTACTGAGCACCGTTTGTAAATAAAGTAATACTCGCCTTTCTATATCAATGTTTTTAATACCTGAAGTCCTACTTGCTTTAAAACTGGAATACAGAACTGTCTTTTATATGTAGAGATGCTCCTGGTTTGCCAACAAGAAAAGAGACAATTTTGACTAAATACGTCGCTTTAAATGAACCCAACTTCATTGGTATTTTGGTGCATTTTGGGGGGTTTTACATTCCAACAAACCTCCTCAGCATGGAGTCAATGGGAGCAACCAATCTCACCAATGAGGCCACCAAGAAACCTGAAGTAACTCAAGTGGAGAAAATCATATTTGGATGTTTCCATTATATTTGACCCTGTTTTCATGCCTGGAAATGTGCCATACTTTTGTATCTTGGTGCGTTATTATAGCAACAAGCCTAATCTCAGCAACGCCTGTTTACTGGTTCAGTTTTAACGGTATTTCCATTGCATTGTTTTTACCAAGTTTCCATCAATAATGCCTTTTGCTTTTGGCGCATTTTTATATAGCAATAACCTCTAATTAAAGTCAATGGAAAAACGCAATCCCAACAAAGAGGGAGAAGAGAAACCTTATCTTTCTTTGATCAACAATAAGGAAGAAAAAGGACACAACACAAGAAGAAAAGGGATCATGGGGATTGAAGACAGACTGGATTCTCCACATTTCTAGACGTTTGAGCATGAAGTCTAAATATGACGTCCCGTTTCGTCTTTCCTCACCACTTTTGGAGAGATTACCTGCAGTCAGGATGAAAGGAGCTCCGTCTGAACGCTTTGCTCTCCACCATAAACCAACAGATATCACCTGAGAAACAGAGGAGGAAGAAGCCTGGACACGCACCCCGATCATCGAGCTGTCAACAGCCCGGGGGGGAGGAGGAGGAGGGGGAGGGGGAGGAGGAGGAGGAGGGGGAGGAGGAGGAGGAGGAGGAGGGGGGAAACCTCTTGCCTCACAGCAGGGAAGCTCTTATGATTGACAGCTGATGAAACCGAGCCCTCCTGCACGAGAGCTCGTCTGCAGGATCTTTAATGGAAACTGATTCATCTTATAGGCTAAAATAAAAGTACATCAATCAAATATTTGTTTATACAGAGAAGTTTAAAAAGAAGAAATGGTTTATAGAAATTAAAATAAAGTTGAATTAAACCTCAAAATCTGCCTCTTAAATCCTGGTAGAGATACTGTTCTGCCCCTCCTGCTGATCTGATGCTCAGTGATGGACACACACACACACACACACACCCTAACCCCGCCCCCCCATCAGTGGACCCCCTGCTGTGCGGAGGAGAGAGACCCCGAGGGGCTCCCCCCCCCCCCCCCACAGTTTCCTCCCCCTTCCCTGAGAGGCTTTTTCAAGAAAACGTAGAAACATCTCTTTCATCGGGAGAAAGAAATGTAGGTTTTGTTTGGATGCTTTTTAGGAAAACTTGAACTCGTTTTTTTTAGAGAGAGAGAGAGAGAGAGAGAGAGAGAGAGAGAGAGGGAGAGAGAGAGAGAGAGAGAGAGAGAGAGAGAGAGAGAGAGAGAGAGGGGGAGGGAGGGAGGGAGGGAGGGAGGGAGAGCATTGACTGTATTCACACTCCTTTGTTTACTTACGGAACATGGTGACATCACAACAGTACACTCGCGCTCCTATTGGCTAGCGCTCCTACACTGTGGACGCTCCTATTGGCTAGCGCTCCTACACTGTGGACGCTCCTATTGGCTAGCGCTCCTACACTGT
The DNA here is from genome assembly GCA_028583405.1 of Pogonophryne albipinna. Classification (NCBI taxonomy): domain Eukaryota; kingdom Metazoa; phylum Chordata; class Actinopteri; order Perciformes; family Artedidraconidae; genus Pogonophryne; species Pogonophryne albipinna. The sequence continues at coordinate 428,300 of JAPTMU010000149.1, read as the reverse complement.
GGACGTAACATAAATGTATTTGTACTTTTCCTTTTGGTTCTTTAAGTAATTTAGCTGGAAATACTTCTGCAAAAAGAAGAATTTGAACTCATTTGAACTTGTAATGGAGTACTTTTAGACTGTGGTATTACTACCTTTACTAAAAAGGGATCTGGATACAAGTAATTATATTAAAGATAGGTTATTTTACAACTTCTTAACAGTATTTCTGCAGAAATCACATTTTTCTTCACTTTTAGACGTTTTTCTTTGGATTTTTTCCGATGCATTAAGAAAAAAATAAGTTCCTTGTTATTTTGCACATTAATATTTATATAGTATTCTGGCTAGTTTTTGGTCACATGACGCACAGTGTTTCTGCTAAATCTGACACTTCCTTTCATTTAGAAGTTTTTTCAGGTGATTTCTCGATGCAAGCCGACGCTAAACGGCTACAGAGAAAGTGTTTCCTCCTAAAGCTGTACATTAATTGCAGTTTATCTCAAGAGGCCTGTGTGTGTGTGTGTGTGTGTGTGTGTGTGTGTGTGTGTGTGTGTGTGTGTGTGTGTGTGTGTGTGTGTGTGTGTGTGTGTGTGTGTGTGTGTGTGTGTGTGTGTGTGTGTGTGTGTGTGTGTGTGTGTGTGTGTGTGTGTGTGTGTGTGTGTGTGTGTGTAGGGGGGTGCCCTTCATTCATGTGTGTGCAGCCTTTGTGTGGTGGCAGGTGCTTCTAATCCCGCTGCTGTCAGAGGACAAGATGTTTAGACAAGCCCCTGCTTCACACACACACACACACACACACACACACACACACACACCCTGAAACATGTGCTATGATACAGGCAGTGTCATGGCTAATTATCTGGAGAATGAATCCACGTCAGCAGCTTCATTCTGTCTGAAACTTTATTTAAAAACTTGCAGAAACAATTAGCATTTTGCATCGTTTAGCATTCAGCACAGGAAGCTTTGCGAACACGGCTTCTGCTTCATTCTGCATCTCCTCTTCAGGAGATTTCATGCCTTTACTTTACAGATTAAAGAAATACTCCTCTACAAGTTAAATGAGGTCTTTGAACGCCTCAGGATCCACGACTTCCTACGGTGGTGAACGGCCCAACACAGAAACAGATGAAGACACATCTTCGGCATCTTGAGGAAAACATCCGCAGCTAAAATGTGTTTCGGAACATTTGTGTTTTTGTATTTGCATG
>JAPTMU010000149.1:392110-422110 GCA_028583405.1 Pogonophryne albipinna | reverse complement strand
AATGCTAAAATGTAGTTTAGTGCAGCTCATTATATATGTGGTGTAGCATAACAACTGGCCCTTAAGGCTACTAACAACTTGTATTACACGGCTTAGTTGAATACTCGATTCTGATTGTAAATTCTTAACATGTGACATGTTGTTAATCCAGTACAGACCACTGTCAAGGACTATGATGAAGGTTGCTCAGGAGGATCCAGAAAGAGAAAGGAAAAGAGGTTAAAAGACGGAGCGCTGGACGTCAGATAAGTCACCAGAAGAAGGCAGACAGGAAGTGAACAGTGTTTAGTATATGGCCGTGTAGCGGGGTAATGTGCAGCGGGCCTTATGGGGAAAAGAGCACCCGACCGGCGGATCAGGGAACCAGATCAGAACCAGATCAGAATCAGATCAGAACCAGATCAGAACCAGATCAGAACCAGCCTGAAGGGTAAACACCAGGTTTACTAATCTACCGCACAATTTATCTCTGATGTCGGAATGTCTCGCGATGTTAGTCAATTCTTAAAAAACAAAACACCATTTAATTTCTGGTTGAAATGTGTTGTAACTGCGTTACTGAGACGGGTAATATATTACCCACATTCATTAGTAATGCATTACATTACTTCGTTACAGCAAAAAGTAATACATTACTGTAACTCCGTTACTTTTGTAACGCGTTACACCCAACACTGGTACTCACCACTCACTGCCTTTACTCTGAGCCGCAGGTCTTGTTCTTGAGTAAAAGTAGAAGTACTCAGATCTTGAGTAAAAGTAGAAGTACTCAGATCTTGAGTAAAAGTAGAAGTACTCAGATCTTGAGTAAAAGTAGAAGTACTCAGATGTTGTACTTGAGTAAAAGTAGAAGTACTCAGATCTTGTTCTTGAGTAAAAGTAGAAGTACTCAGATCTTGTACTTGAGTAAAAGTAGAAGTACTCTGATCTTGTACTTGAGTAAAAGTAGAAGTACTCTGATCTTGTACTTGAGTAAAAGTAGAAGTACTCAGATCTTGTAGTGAAAGTAGAAGTACTCAGATCTTGTTCTTGAGTAAAAGTAGAAGTACTCAGATCTTGTACTTGAGTAAAAGTAGAAGTACTCAGATGTTGAGTAAAAGTAGAAGTACTCAGATGTTGTACTTGAGTAAAAGTAGAAGTACTCAGATCTTGAGTAAAAGTAGAAGTACTCAGATCTTGTTCTTGAGTAAAAGTAGAAGTACTCAGATCTTGTACTTGAGTAAAAGTAGAAGTACTCAGATCTTGAGTAAAAGTAGAAGTACTCAGATCTTGTACTTGAGTAAAAGTAGAAGTACTCAGATGTTGTACTTGAGTAAAAGTAGAAGTACTCAGATGTTGTACTTGAGTAAACGTAGAAGTACTCAGATCTTGTTCTTGAGTAAAAGTAGAAGTACTCAGATCTTGTGGATCCGCACCAGTCTGGTTTCAAGGCAGGTCACTCCACAGAAACTGCCCTCCTTGCTGTCACTGAGGAACTGCACACTGCTAAAGCAGCCTCCCTCTCCTCTGTCATCATCCTGCTGGACCTGTCTGCTGCATTCGACACGGTGAACCATCAGATCCTCCTTCGCACTCTCCAAGAACCTGGAGTTTCAGGCTCTGCACTTTCCCTCCTCACCTCATACCTCAAAGACCGCACCTACAGGGTTACTTGGAGAGGGTCCGAGTCCGACCCTTGTCAATTAACTACAGGGGTCCCTCAGGGCTCTGTTCTTGGTCCCCTCCTCTTCTCCTTGTACACAAACTCGCTCGGATCAGTCATTAGCCCGCATGGTTTTTCATACCACTGCTACGCTGACGACACCCAATTAATTCTGTCCTTTCCCCGCTCAGAGACCCAGGTCGTCGCACGCATCTCTGCTTGTCTAGCTGACATCTCTCAGGGGATGTCTGCTCATCACCTCAAGCTCAACCTTGACAAGACTGAACTGCTTTTCCTTCCGGGAAAAGATTGTCCCACTCTTGACCTAACAATCAACATCGGCACCTCTGTTGTTTCCCCGACTCAGACTGCAAGGAATCTGGGTGTGACCCTAGATAACAACCTGTCCTTCACTGCAAACATCGCTGCTACAACCCGCTGCTGCAGATACACGCTTTACAACATCAGGAGGATACGTCCCCAGCTGACCCAGAAAGCCACGCAGGTTCTGGTCCAGGCTCTCGTCACCTCACGCCTAGACTACTGCAACTCCCTCCTGGCTGGTCTACCTGCATGTGCCATCCGACCTCTGCAGCTCATCCAGAATGCAGCGGCTCGTCTGGTCTTCAACCTTCCTAAATGTTCCCACACCACGCCGCTCCTCCGCTCCCTCCACTGGCTTCCAGTAACTGCTAGAATCCACTTCAAGACACTGGTGCTTACGTACCATGCTCCGAATGGATCTGGCCCTTCCTACATCCAGGACATGGTTAAACCGTACACCCCAGCACGTGCACTCCGCTCTGCATCAACCAAACGACTCGCTGCACCCTCGCTGCGAGGGGGACCCAAGTTCCCATCAGCAGAAACACGTGGGTTTGCTATCCTGGCTCCAAGATGGTGGAATGAGCTCCCATTGACATCAGGACAGCAGAAAGCTTACATACCTTCCAGACTGAAAACTCATCTCTTTCGACTCCACTTCGAGCAATAGAACTATTAACAAAGCACTTATATACTAATAAAGGACTGGCTTATCTAAAGCCAGTTGAGAAGCACTTGAAATGTTTGGCTCTATGAAACCTGATGTACTTTATGATTCTGTTTTCTTCAAGTTTCTATTTTGTTGGTCGAACGCACTTATTGTAAGTCGCTCTGGATAAAAGCCTCAGCTAAATGTAATGTAATGTAATGTAATGTAATCTTGAATGAAAGTAGAAGTACTAAGATCTTGTACTTGAGTAAAAGTAGAAGTACTAAGATCTTGTACTTGAGTAAAAGTAGAAGTACTCAGATGTTGTACTTGAGTAAAAGTAGAAGTACTCAGATCTAGTACTTGATTAAAAGTAGAAGTACTCAGATCTTGTACTTGAGTAAAAGTAGAAGTACTCAGATCTAGTACTTGAGTAAAAGTAGAAGTACTCTGATCTTGTACTTGAGTAAAAGTAGAAGTACTCTGATCTTGTAGTGAAAGTAGAAGTACTCAGATCTTGTACTTGAGTAAAAGTAGAAGTACTCAGATCTTGTACTTGAGTAAAAGTAGAAGTACTCAGATCTAGTACTTGAGTAAAAGTAGAAGTACTCTGATCTTATACTTGAGTAAAAGTAGAAGTACTCTGATCTTGTACTTGAGTTAAAGTAGAAGTACTGAGATCTTGTACTTGAGTAAAAGTAGAAGTACTCAGATGTTGTTCTTGAGTAAAAGTAGAAGTACTCAGATCTAGTACTTGATTAAAAGTAGAAGTACTCAGATCTTGTACTTGAGTAAAAGTAGAAGTACTCAGATCTTGTACTTGAGTAAAAGTAGAAGTACTCTGATCTTGTACTTGAGTAAAAGTAGAAGTACTCAGATCTTGTACTTAGTAAAAGTAGAAGTACTCTGATCTTGTACTTGAGTAAAAGTAGAAGTATTCAGATCTTGTAGTGAAAGTAGAAGTACTCAGATCTTGTACTTGAGTAAAAGTAGAAGTACTCCGATCTTGTACTTGAGTAAAAGTAGAAGTACTCAGATCTTGTACTTGAGTAAAAGTAGAAGTACTCAGATCTTGTACTTGAGTAAAAGTAGAAGTACTCAGATCTTGTAGTAAAAGTAGAAGTACTCAGATCGTGTTCTTGAGTAAAGTAGAAGTACTCAGGTCTTGTACTTGAGTAAAAGTAGAAGTACTCAGATCTTGTACTTGAGTAAAAGTAGAAGTACCAGAGTGTAGGAATACTCTGTTTCAGTAAAAGTATTCAAAATGTTCCTCAAGTGAAAGTAGAAAAGTATTCTCATCAAAATATAGTGAAAGACAGTGAAAGTAGTCGTTGTGCAGATTGGTCCATTTCAGAATAATATATATGATATGTTTTATAATGATTGATCATGAAAGTGTTCTCAAAGCTGGTGAAGGTGCAGCTAGTTTGAATGGCTTTGTAGACTGCAGGGTAGCTGGTGAAGGTGCAGCTAGTTTGAATGGCTTTGTAGACTGCAGGGTAGCTGGTGGATTTACTCCAGGTGGAACTAAAGTCTGATTCAACACTTGGTTAGATTTCACATCATCCAAATGTGTATAACCTTAAAACGTCTTCAGACCCTTAGCACCAAAGTCCTCTAACTCTTCAGCACCAAGCGTCTGATTCTGCAGACGGACCTCTTGTTTCTGAAATCAGCCGAACTGCTCTCCCTGAGAAAGGTCTGCTTAGTATGCTAATGTATTCCTGTGAAACAAAGTGAGCAGTGAAAGGGATTGTGTTTCAGCCTAATGAGCGCAGGATTCATCACGAGACACGTGGAGCCACGCCGCCGTTTCTTTGCACAGAAGTTGGACGTTATCCTGAAAAAGAAACGAAAAGAGGGTCTACAGAAGAAGCTACCCCGTTGCATGATGGGACATGTAGTGTCCAGTGTTGTTAGAGATACCTCTGCTGTAGAAACCTGTGCTACATCGCTATGGAACCCCTTCAAACATACTATTTCTGAAATCTAAGGAACAATCAGAGTGCATGATGGGACTTGTAGTTTCAAGTGATTTTAAGAAGACAGTTAAGTTTGAATCGGACCCGACTTTCAGCACTTATGAACTGGTGCTTCCCCTTCATTTCCTTTGCCATTGACTGTCCACAGATCTTCCCAGTTGCATTATGTCACTGTTGCATGATGGGACATGTAGTCTCCAGTGTTTTTATACTCTCAGGGCTTTGTGTTCGGTGCATGGAGCCAGTGTTTGGTATTCCCTGCACAGAAACTCCTGCCCTGCCATCCTGATTCTCCCCCCCTGCTTTCCCAACTCAATCTGCACCAAAGACCCTCCTCTAAAGCACTTCTGCTGACCAGAGGACATGCTGTTACTCATGTACACAGGACAGTTTGAGTTCACCTGAAAATCTGAGTTTTGGGGATATTTTTACAGACATTTTGAAGCTAAAATCTGTTTTATTTAAACAAAGCAATAGTTTGCATTATAAGCAGGGGCTTCAACTAAAGTAAAGTCTATGAAAATGTTAATTTTAATGCAGCAGGTTTGCATGCTTAAGGTCTGTGTGTGTGTGTATGTGTGTGTGTGTGTGTGTGTGTGTGTGTGTGTGTGTGTGTTTAAGGTGCTTAAACTTACAATTCTCAAGATTTTCTTTACATAAATGAACCGTTTTATTAATAATTAAAGTGAAGCTGATTTTAAAGTAGGTTACATGTTATTCTATGGAGCAAATATTAGAGACTGAGCCCAAACATGTTGAAAAAAGCTAACTTATTCTTCAAATGTATGCAAATAACGTACAGATTATTTGCTGAATTTAAATGTATTTTGTATCTTTGGAAACTTCATAATCTCTGCTAGACTTTAGAGTAATGCTATGGGTTCAAACAAACGTTGTAATGACTTAATGAAGGCTTTAATGTGGTGCAGTTTCATGCTGCAATGTTATTTATTGTGTTATTCCCACTGCAAAGCCACCCACTGAGCTCCTCCTGTAACAACAGATAAGCTCCTGAGTGTGTGGCCATGGCAAAAATAATTCAACACCAAATCCACCTTAAGACCATAATGGCGTTCTGTAACCCGGCACAAATTCCCCCAAAGCCTCTTAATCACACCCGTTGTACGGTTTCAAGAGATGAAGTCATGGCGGGAGATTAGCTGCTGACCCGCGATGCCTTAACATGCGGGCGGTAAGCGCAGGAAAAATCCAAACCAGGTGTCTCAGGGACGGAAAACCAAGCTGTAACAAGGCGGATTAAAAATGCAAAAAGTACACGAGGACGGAGGAAGGCAGAAAGCAGCGGGGGGTCATCGAGTGCGTTTTAAACTACGTTCGAGTCCCTGGACGACTTTTAATGCAGAACAGAAGTGCAGGAAGTACGCTCAGTCTGCAGCTCTCTGTTTACACCCAGAAAAATGCACTTTATAGCTTATTTTCCACTGAAATGAGCAAATACTAAGGAACCCTAACCCTAACTAAGGATAACCTATCAACTGCTTTCCTCTGTCTTGCAACCTTGACCGTTTCCCACGCTGTGTTTGTTGGTAATTTACTGAAAAGACAACATGGAAACGTCCACAAAGACGCGATGGAAACGTCCACAAAGACACGATGGAAACGTCCACAAAGACGCGATGGAAACGTCCATAAAGACACGATGGAAACGTCCACAAAGACGCGATGGAAACGTCCACAAAGACGCGATGGAAACGTCCACAAAGACACGATGGAAACGTCCACAAAGACACGATGGAAACGTCCACAAAGACATGATGGAAACGTCCACAAAGACACAATGGAAACGTCCACAAAGACGCGATGGAAACGTCCATAAAGACGCGATGGAAACGTCCACAAAGACGCGGTGGAAACGTCCACAAAGACGCGATGGAAACGTCCACAAAGACGCGATGGAAACGTCCACAAAGACAACATGGAAACGTCCACAAAGACGCGATGGAAACGTCCACAAAGACGCGATGGAAACGTCCACAAAGACACGAAACGTCCACAAAGACACGATGGGAACGTCCACAAAGACACGATGGGAACGTCCACAAAGACACGATGGAAACGTCCACAAAGACGCGATGGAAGCGTCCACAAAGACGCGATGGAAACGTCCACAAAGACGCGATGGAAACGTCCACAAAGACGCGATGGAAACGACCATAAAGACGCGATGGAAACGTCCACAAAGACGCGATGGAAACGTCCACAAAGACGCGATGGAAACGTCCACAAAGACGCGATGGAAACGTCCACAAAGACGCGATGGAAACGTCCACAAAGACGCGATGGAAACGTCCACAAAGACGCGATGGAAACGTCCACAAAGACACGATGGAAACGTCCACAAAGACGCGATGGAAACGTCCACAAAGACGCGATGGAAACTTCCACAAAGACGCGATGGAAACTTCCACAAAGACACGATGGAAACGTCCACAAAGACGCGATGGAAACGTCCACAAAGACGCGATGGAAACGTCCACAAAGACGCGATGGAAACGTCCACAAAGACGCGATGGAAACGTCCACAAAGACGCGATGGAAACGTCCACAAAGACACGATGGAAACGTCCACAAAGACACGATGGAAACGTCCACAAAGACACGATGGAAACGTCCACAAAGACACGATGGAAACGTCCACAAAGACGCGATGGAAGCGTCCACAAAGACGCGATGGAAGCGTCCACAAAGACGCGATGGAAACGTCCACAAAGACGCGATGGAAACGTCCACAAAGACGCGATGGAAACGTCCACAAAGACGCGAGGGAAACGTCCACAAAGACGCGATGGAAACGTCCACAAAGACGCGATGGAAACGTCCACAAAGACGCGATGGAAACGTCCACAAAGACGCGATGGAAACGTCCACAAAGACGCGATGGAAACGTCCACAAAGACGCGATGGAAACGTCCACAAAGACACGATGGAAGCGTCCACAAAGACGCGATGGAAGCGTCCACAAAGACGCGATGGAAACGTCCACAAAGACGCGATGGAAACGTCCACAAAGACACGATGGAAGCGTCCACAAAGACGCGATGGAAGCGTCCACAAAGACGCGATGGAAACGTCCACAAAGACGCGATGGAAACGTCCACAAAGACGCGATGGAAACGTCCACAAAGACGCAATGGAAACGTCCAAAAAGACGCGATGGAAACGTCCAAAAAGACACGATGGAAACATCCACAAAGACACGATGGAAACGTCCACAAAGACACGATGGAAACGTCCACAAAGACGCGATGGAAACGTCCACAAAGACACAATGGAAATGTCCATAAAGACGCGATGGAAACGTCCACAAAGACACGATGGAAACGTCCACAAAGACACGATGGAAACGTCCACAAAGACGCGATGGAAACGTCCACAAAGACACGATGGAAACGTCCACAAAGACGCGATGGAAACGTCCACAAAGATAAGATGGAAACGTCCACAAAGACACGATGGAAACGTCCACAAAGACATGATGGAAACGTCCACAAAGACACGATGGAAACGTCCACAAAGACACGATGGAAACGTCCAAAAACCAAAATCGAGGCTCAAAAAGCAAAGTGAACTAACCAATGGGTGACTCTTCCCACACTGATCGTTAGAGGATAAATGTTATTTAGGCTCCCATCGTGACTCTAAATCTAACTTTATTTAGTTATTGAAGTCCTCATCTGTTTGGACGAATCAAAACGGCTGAATGAAATGCTAAATATTCCATCTTATGTGATAAAATCATACTTTGACCAGTTTTCAATATACAAACCTGATGCATTTCAGCTTTAAACTCATCCTTGTGACTTAAATCTGACTCTAACCAAGTCTGTAGCTTTTTACTTTTATCTATCAATTAATTTGCATCCAAACTTCCTCCTCAATGTTCCACTTGTTTCTGACTCTGTTCAGTTGCTGTTTGATATCAGAAGAGATGTATTGGATGTTTCCTGAATGAATGCAGGTGTCTCTCTGACCCTGGTTCCCACAAGTCCCACAAAAGAGTTTTGCATCAAAAGAAAACCTGAATTTTCTATGATTTTTGGTCAATTTTCCGCCTCGTTTCTAATGTATTCAGACCCTTTTCCCTCTGAGGTATCAAAGGACATTTATTGGACGTTTAATGAATGATTCCAGGTGTTTTACTGACCCTGGTTCCCACAGATTTATAGCCTTAAAATGTCTTGTTTAGCACTTAGGTCAACCCTTAACTGTTCAGAAAGCCAACATTGGGACCACCAAAAACCAAGTGCTTTGAATCTAGTCTGTTTACGGTAACTTTTGAAGAGTTTTGCATTAAAAAAAGAAGATATTTCTGTCATTTTTGGTCCATTTTCCGCCTTCTTCCTTTGTATTCAGTCCCTTTTTGCTGGAAAATATCAAAATACATTTATTAAACATTAAATGATTGACCCTGGTTCCTTAAAATCCCCCAAATCAGAGTTTTGCATAAAAAGAAATGGAATATTCTTAGATTATCGGTACATTTTCCGCCTCCAATACTCAGTCCCTTTTTGCTGGGAAATATCAATAGACAGGTATTAGACATTATTTTATTGACTGGTTCCTACAAATCAGAGTTTTGCATAAAAAAAACATGAATTTTCTGTCATTTTCGGTCAATGTTCCGCCTGGTTTCTAACGTGTCTCCGTTTGCAGTGAGACATGAGAGGAGATGAGTGAATGTTTCCAGGTGTTTCTCTGACCCTGGTTCCCACTGATCTAACCCCAGATCAGGGTCCTCTGGTCCCCTAACAACAGCTCAGTGTGACCCCCGAGGGCCCCAAATCTGCAGAACTAATGACAAGAAATATATTCCCCCCCCCCCTCTGCTTTAACCCTTTATCAACAACCTGCTGCAAAACGACATATTTGTGTAAATTTAAAGAAAATGTTCGCTTTTTTCAACATTTTTCGACTCAGTTAATATTTGCTCCGTATTTTGTCTAAAAGCAGCTGCAGAGAAATCAGCTATAAATAAAGTCTAAATGTGACCTTTGTTTTAGGGCAAATATTCAGAAAATGCTCACATTTAATGAACTTTTTACAAAACCTTATGAACAACCAGACATTTCTGACAATAATTGAGTGCAATTTCAACATTTCTATGCCTCTGTAGATTATTTAAACATCTCACAGATTAAATAAACTGTATTATGAAGGTTTTAAAGCAGAACTTTTACTTGTTTTTGAGTATTTATGAGTTTATTTCACTAACTTTGACGCCTCAATTGGCCATAAATCATCTTATCTACAGTATTAGTGTCTTAATTAACTCAGAATTTTCATCCAAAACTGAAATCACCATCGATTTTTTTTAGTCACTTTATGATGTCATGAGCACCATTGCGTTTTTTTAAACCAATCATTTCTCAGGAGGCGTGGCCAGCAGCAGCTCATTAGCATTTAAAGCTACAGTCACACAATCAGCACTTTTTGGAACAGGGCTGAAACAAAGGGGATTATGGGAAGGCATTTGGTGTTTCAGCCGATCAGTGTCGTAGTCTTTTAGTGTGTCTTTGTGGTCCTTTAGTGTGTCTTTGTAGTCCTGTAGTGTCCATTTGTAGTCATTTAGTGTCTCTTTGTAGTCCTGTAGTGTCCATTTGTAGTCATTTAGTGTCTCTTTGTAGTCCTTTAGTGTCCATTTGTAGTCCTTTTGTGTGTCTTTGTAGTCCTGTAGTGTCCATTTGTAGTCTTTTAGTGTCTCTTTGTAGTCCTGTAGTGTCCATTTGTAGTCATTTAGTGTCTCTTTGTAGTCCTGTAGTGTCCATTTGTAGTCATTTAGTGTCTCTTTGTAGTCCTGTAGTGTCCATTTGTAGTCATTTAGTGTCTCTTTGTAGTCCTGTAGTGTCCATTTGTAGTCATTTAGTGTCTCTTTGTAGTCCTTTAGTGTCCATTTGTAGTCCTTTTGTGTGTCTTTGTAGTCCTGTAGTGTCCATTTGTAGTCTTTGAGTGTCTCTTTGTAGTCCTGTAGTGTCCATTTGTAGTAATTTAGTGTCTCTTTGTAGTCCTTTAGTGTCCATTTGTAGTCCTTTAGTGTCTATTTGTAGTCCTTTTGTAGTCATTTAGTGTCTATTTGTAGTCCTTTTTAAACCAATCATCTCTCGGGGGGGCGTGGCCAGCTGCAGCTCATTAGCATTTAAAGCTACAGACACACAATCAGCACTTTTTGGAACAGGGCTGAAACAGAGGGGATTGTGGGAAGGCATTTGGTGTTTCAGCCAATCAGAGACGGGCTCTGTATACCCATGGTTTGTTAAAGAGGAGAATAATGGATGTGCGTCCTTTAAATTCCCGTCAGTCACTCAGAGGAAACTAATTGGGGATTTCCCAAGAAGCCATTGGTGCGTTTCTCTGCCACTTGCTGCCCTACTTTCTGACAAAGAGAGGAGGTTTTTTTTGTTTGTTTTCCTGAAGTCATCGTGCTCGAACGCTCCCGAGATCCTGACCTAGAAACACGGATCAGCGTCAGATTAAACAGGAAAATAGCAGCTTGCTCACTGTACTCATTATGAGACTCATGAATATTCAGGAGTGCACGTCACTGAATATTCTGATGAGCCCTCCTCCTCCTCCTTCTCCTTCTTCTTCTCCTCCTCATGCATATTCATGGTGTTCAGTTGGAGGCAGTGATCCAGCAGAGGCTTACCAACCGTCTGCAGCGTTTAGCAGCACAAAGCACGGAGAAAACACAACATGCGTTACATCACCGCCGCTTAATTAAAGACGCTCAATGTGCCCTGAATGGAAACTAAATGTGTTTAATTACAAAGTTTAAACTGAAGAAGGAGATAATGCATGTCGTTTTTCTGGCTTTGCTTGTAAAATAACCCCCAAATCTAGTTTTTTACTAAATGCATCTTGTATTAATGTCTCCAGATGCAGATAAAGTCAATTAAATGCAATTAAATTCACAATATCATCCATAAAATCGATCGTTAACATAAGAACAATGAGAGGAATGCCATACAATTCAGTTTAGTGTCTCTCTGTAGTCCTTTAGTGTCAATTTCTAGTCCTTTAGTGTCTCTCTGTCGTCCTTTAGTGTCTCTCTGTAGTCCTTTAGTGTCTCTCTGTAGTCCTTTAGTGTCATTTTGTAGTCCTTTAGTGTCTCTCTGTCGTCCTTTAGTGTCTCTCTGTAGTCCTTTTGTGTCTCTCTGTAGTCCTTTAGTGTCTCTCTGTCGTCCTTTAGTGTCTCTCTGTAGTCCTTTAGTGTCTCTCTGTCGTCCTTTAGTGTCTCTCTGTAGTCCTTTAGTGTCTCTCTGTAGTCCTTTAGTGTCTCTCTGTCGTCCTTTAGTGTCTCTCTGTAGTCCTTTAGTGTCTCTCTGTCGTCCTTTAGTGTCTCTCTGTAGTCCTTTAGTGTCTCTCTGTAGTCCTTTAGTGTCTCTCTGTCGTCCTTTAGTGTCTCTCTGTAGTCCTTTAGTGTCTCTCTGTCGTCCTTTAGTGTCTCTCTGTAGTCCTTTTGTGTCTCTCTGTAGTCCTTTTGTGTCTCTCTGTAGTCCTTTTGTGTCTCTCTGTAGTCCTTTTGTGTCTCTCTGTAGTCCTTTAGTGTCATTTTGTAGTCCTTTAGTGTCTCTCTGTCGTCCTTTAGTGTCTCTCTGTAGTCCTTTTGTGTCTCTCTGTAGTCCTTTAGTGTCTCTCTGTAGTCCTTTAGTGTCATTTTGTAGTCCTTTAGTGTCTCTCTGTCGTCCTTTAGTGTCTCTCTGTAGTCCTTTTGTGTCTCTCTGTAGTCCTTTAGTGTCTCTCTGTCGTCCTTTAGTGTCTCTCTGTAGTCCTTTAGTGTCTCTCTGTCGTCCTTTAGTGTCTCTCTGTAGTCCTTTAGTGTCTCTCTGTACTCCTTTAGTGTCTCTCTGTAGTCCTTTAGTGTCAATTTGTAGTCCTTTAGTGTCTCTCTGTAGTCCTTTAGTGTCTCTCTGTAGTCCTTTAGTGTCTCTCTGTAGTCCTCTAATGTATCTTTGTAGTCCTTTAGTGTCTATTTGTAGTCCTTTAGTGTCTCTTTGTAGTCCCTTAGTGTCTCTCTCTAGTCCTTTAGTGTCTCTTTGTAGTCCTTTAGTGTCTCTCTGTAGTCCTTTAGTGTCTCTTTGTAGTCCTTTAGTGTCTCTCTGTAGTCCTTTAGTGTCTCTTTGTAGTCCTTTAGTGTCTCTCTGTAGTCCTTAGTGTCTCTCTGTAGTCCTTTAGTGTCTCTCTGTAGTCCTTTAGTGTCTCTTTGTAGTCCTTAGTGTCTCTTTGTAGTCCCTTAGTGTCTCTCTCTAGTCCTTTAGTGTCTCTTTGTAGTCCTTTAGTGTCTCTCTGTAGTCCTTTAGTGTCTCTGTGTAGTCCTTAGTGTCTCTTTGTAGTCCCTTAGTGTCTCTCTCTAGTCCTTTAGTGTCTCTTTGTAGTCCTTTAGTGTCTCTCTGTAGTCCTTTAGTGTCTCTCTGTAGTCCTTTAGTGTCTCTCTGTAGTCCTTTAGTGTCTCTCTGTAGTCCTTAGTGTCTCTTTGTAGTCCCTTAGTGTCTCTCTCTAGTCCTTTAGTGTCTCTTTGTAGTCCTGTAGTGTCTCTTTGTAGTCCTGTAGTGTCTCTCTGTAGTCCTTTAGTGTCTCTTTGTAGTCCTTTAGTGTCTCTCTGTAGTCCTTTAGTGTCTCTTTGTAGTCCTTTAGTGTCTCTCTGTAGTCCTTTAGTGTCTCTTTGTAGTCCTGTAGTCTCTCTTTGTAGTCCTTTAGTGTCAATTTGTGTATCATATGAAAGCTGAGATTCCACAGATTTCAGAGGTATAACTATCATCACTGTGCGCTCAAAACTCACGGCAGCGAAGACAACACACAACTTCACTTTATGGGCCAAAACCGCAAATACCTCTTACCTTTGCTGTTTTCTGATCAAAAGTCGTGTTCAATGGCATTAAAACGCATAAAACGCAGCTGAAGGTTAATCCAATGTCTCTGTGTCACTTTGAAATGATTACTGATAATCCATCAGCATATTTATGGCAATAAACGTAGTTTTCATATAGAGCGTAGCAGAGCTTTCGGTTTTTGGCAAACTTTGTGCGCATCACTCTCACTCCTCATGGTAACGTGTAGATGGATTTTAGGAACTTCCCCTCGATTCTATTGGCTCTGACGGTTCAAAAGAGATGTCAATCACCAAAATCGACCAATGGGTTCCAGAGAAATGGCAAATCTTTTTCTAATCCTCTCTAAAAAGTTCAAATATCACTTGTTTTGCTTCAATCTTGATACAGGGTACTTATTATATGTTATAGTTTGGATTCCTAAAGCTTTTAGTCTACTATCCCATCATTCAAGGGTGGGTTTCACCAGGGACGTGCACAGACATTTGGAGGGGTTATTGCTCTAAACTGGAGATCAAACCCCCCCCCCCCCCCCCGAAAAAAACACAAGACCCTTTGAAAATTCTAACTTGTTTTTAATGTAAAAGGTTCATAAAATAAAAACACAACGCTGTCATTGCAAGTGACACTCAGTTTACTTTTATGTCCAACTGCTACATTCGTTATTCAGGCACATGTTTTGTTTTGCGGTCCATATCTCATTAAAATATCTAATATTAGTAACTATTAAAGAAAGAATGGGGACAATTCTGTTTTAATGTAGTTTGACCTTTGTAACTGCTGTGCAGACATACTGATAAAATAGGGCCTCTAACTAATTACCTTAAATAAACTCACTAATGAAACCAGTTCAATACGCATTATTCTTATCATTCTTTATGAGCGCAGTGACGGTAAGGTGTCTAATTACTTATTTATTTAGTATTCCATAACTTAATAACAGAGATGGTCAAACTAAAGTAGAGACATGGCAGAAATCCTACAATGAAGCGGGCAGTGAAGTGTTCACCCGTGAGAGGGCGATCAAGAGAGAGAGGGTGAGGGAGTTTACGGAGCAGATGAAAAGACACAGAAAGACAGAAGCACAATAACAAGTATATTTAGGTGTTTTTTTTTGTAAATAACCGACGGTGTCAAGAGGAAGTAAAGTCCCCTGGTTGTCCCCTATACTCTAACTGCCATGAGACAACTCAAAATCAATATAAGCATATTTAAAAACGGGGACATTTCCGGGGACAGATTGACCCGGGGATTTGCCACCAAAGCCAGGCAGACACATGTTCACCAGAGCCACATGAGGCCGGAGGGCTTTCCTTTGCTTTCAGCTGTCAGATTGTAAACAAAGTCACGTGACTGGGGGCAGACGACAGCGCTGACAAGGTGTGTTTTATCGCAGCGAGACGCTGCAATACTAATTGTGGGCTCATCATGTTGATTCGGCCACAACAGAAGAAATGTACAATCTGAATTTACTTCTACATCCAACTCACAGGTTTATCATTGCTTTGAGAAAAAAGAGGATTAATGTAACCCTTTTAGAAGATATGGTCCTTTGTTCTGGGAATGTCATTTTCCAGCCTGAGACCTGAAAAACAGGCTCAGGGCTTAACAGGATGAATCATCATCATCATTAGCTTTTATTTGGTCCATTATTAAAAGACATACAACACTCAAATATAAATGAATAAAGGCAGTGACACCATGTTCCCACGGAGGTGACTGGTATCATACAGCACTGAGACACGGATTTGAAAGCAGCATAATGACAGAGTTATGATATTCAATGGACAGATGAATTTGTACATCAGATTTCTCCAGAGAGCATGGAACGTGTTAACTCGTGCGTTACCGAATCTGTCAGTGTTGACTCTCGTCAGCCTGTCAGTGTGAAGAATGCTCTTTATTTCTAACGTGTTTCTCATTTTAAACCCGGATTCCCGGCCGTGAGGATCAGATCTGGAGAGTTTCCCTCGAGGCGACAGGTACTGAAAACTGTTAAGTAACATGATGGATGATTCAACTTTCCTCGTCCTGAAACATATTAAATCTGTAAATCAGCAGGAACACCTGAACTGTTTTAAGAACATCCATAAAACACTTTTTGTTCATTGCCATGTCTACACTGTAGCTTCTGTGCAAATGACAACAAAGCCTTGAAACTAGAAAAGGAAGAGAACATCGAGTCCACATCGCTGTCAAAACACTGAAGCTGTTTTTAGCAGCTTCACGACAGCGAGTTCACCGCAGGTACGTGAGGTGTCTCTCATTAGCATTCCTGTGGTTTGTGGTGGATTAGCTAATGTCAAGCGACGTGATGAAACAGCTCGCGTGTCAACCAGGCTTGGAATTTCGTCATTTTAGGGGCAAGGCCATTTGGCCTTTGGTGTTACACATTTTTTCAGGGCGCGAAGGCCACATGCCAGGGCACAAAGGCCGTTGAGGGAA
The DNA here is from genome assembly GCA_028583405.1 of Pogonophryne albipinna. NCBI lineage: Eukaryota > Metazoa > Chordata > Actinopteri > Perciformes > Artedidraconidae > Pogonophryne > Pogonophryne albipinna. Next base: position 406,222 of record JAPTMU010000149.1, on the reverse strand, counting down.
ACATTTGGATTTGGAGCTTGCAAATAAATAACTTCACTTTTTTATAAAAAAAACACACGAATGACATGGAAAACAAATCACTTTTTTAATATCAATAATGTCAAACATGATATCATCATATAGGCCTATGCCTCCTTAGTATTACCGTATAAATATAATACTTTGAATAATTAGTGTTTGGTATGTTTTCCATATACTACTTCTCCCATTCACAAATCCAAAATCAAATCAAAAAATCAAAAATTCTATTAATATGTAACAAATATATTCCATTTCAGAGCAGAAGAAACAGCCTATGCACATACATCATTCAGCAGTGTGTGCGCGTGTGTGTGTGTGTGTACGAGAGTATCTTTAATCAACTCCTCACAGCTCTGGTCAGAAACTAGACAAAAGTTAAACATGTACAAACCACAGACTGTCATGGCGAATACAATCGCTGCTTTGATTCTGTCTTTAGGACGTTGTTGTGAGTGTGGACGGAGCAGCTACAGGTTAGTTTAGCCTGATTGATCCATTCAGAAAACACGCATTTTAAAAGGTTTCTCGCTTGCCGTCTTATCTGCAGACTTGTCAAAGCATTAATTTATGTTTTTTACTAACCGGTATCAGTATTTAGTTACTTCGGCATCATTTTGAAACGTGTATTACAATAAATCACGGTCAATTATGTTTATTTTGTCGCAGTTGGTTTCCACCACAGTATTTACATGGAAATAAGCCCCGCCCCCTCTCCGGCGCTTTCTGTTTGAATGACAGGAGTAAACAGCTGACAGCCGCGGGGAAACTCCAGCGGTTAGAGCGATGAGAATATTCGCATCACGTCCGTTGTGAACGCAGCATAATGCAGTTCAGAAAACACTGTTCTGTCGCTTTTAAAGCAACTTTGAGATTTTAACAGTATCAGGGGCCCAAAGGCCATGGTGGCCGTAGGACGTACAATTATTTGTGGGGCATAACGGCCAGACCGAGGGGCCACGGCGGCCATGGCCGTCATGGCCGCCGTGAAAATCCTACCCTGGTGTCAACTGACATCCCCACAAAAAACGCTCTATAATCGACTGAACTTCAGACGTGATTCCTCTGACAAAACACCTCATCATTCATCTGTAAAGAAGGTCTGCTGTAGAGGTATTTTTAAATCTGTTTTTATTACAGAACAACCACAGCCCCATGTGACTCAGACTGCAGTTCAGCTAAAGGCCGCTAGGTGGTGCCTCATGGAGATTACAATTGGAAAAACGTAACTTTTAATTGATTTAATGTCCATTTTTACTCCAATTTCTTCCTTTACATCGGCAGGAGAGGACTCTTTAAAGTAGAGACACTACATACTGATATACACCTGGACACCAGCAGGAGAGGACTCTTTAAAGTAGAGACACTACATACTGTTATGACCGGCCCGTTGGCCACAACAGAAAAACCAGGAGAGACGCTCAAAGTTTCCACCAATCTCCGCACTTTATTCGGCAACACCAAAAACAGCAGAGGGTGGACGAGGGGAAAGGATCACGGTCAGTTCCTCCGCAGCAGGCTTGGAGAGAGTCATGACGGGCTGTAACTCCGGGCAGCTGGGCTTAAGTAGCACCTCCGGCCAGGTGTCCCCAATCACGCTGATTGGACCTGCAACAACATTCACACCCTCACAGGCCCCAAGCTCTGGGGCCGTCACAGCCCCCCCCATGAAGTCAGGGTTCCCAACAGAACCCTGGCACCCAAATCAACCACTTTACCAAAACATAGTGCCCACCACAATGAGAGAAAACAACAGGACACTGGAATGCTGCGACTAGTTAACCCACACTAACATGGCATTACTCACCGGGGGCCCGAGACAATGCATCCGCCACCACATTGTCCCTCCCCTTGATATGGCGAATGTCCAAATCATAGGACTGGAGCATCAGAGCCCAGCGCATCAGCCTTTGGTTAGGGCACTGTAGAGAACTGAGAAAGGTTAACGGGTTGTGATCCGTAAAGACCACAACCGGTACCGAGCCAACATACACACTGAAGTGCTGTAACGCTAAAATCAAGGCTAGCGTTTCCTTTTCAATCACTGAATAGTTCAGCTGATGTTTGATAAACTTTTTTGAAAATAAACTAACTGGCTTATCCACACCCAAATCATCAGGCTGCAACAGCACCGCCCCTGCACGGACATAACTTGCATCCACTTCAAGTTTTACTGGTTTCTCCCACTGTGGAGCTGCCAACACAGGAGCGTTAGATACCAGTGACTTAACGCTCTCAAAACTTTGTTGACACTCAGAGGACCAAACATATTTAGCTTTACCCTTTAGCAGATCGGTGAGTGGCGCAACCACAGCAGAGACATTTCTGCAAAAACAACGATAAAACCCCACCATCCCCAAAAACCGCATCAGCTCCTTCTTAGTTGTGGGTGGAGCATAGTTATCAACAGCTTGCACCTTTGCGCGCACCGCACACACTTTGCCTTGCCCCACTATACGACCCAAGTAAGTAACTGTGGCCTTTGCGAACTCACACTTGGCGAGGTTAACTGTCAGATTAGCGTTAGCCAGGCGGTCAAACCATTTTTTCATGCGATCAAGATGGACCCCCCAGTCATCCGAATAGACGACCACGTCGTCCAGATATTTCCTTTATTTATACAGATAAATCCCATTGAGATCATTGATCTCTTTTTCAAGGGAGACCTGCTCAAGTAGTTCCACATGAAACATACACAGAACAACAAAAGGACATCTTACAGCATCATTTACATAATTATCCACATAAACAGGTACCAATAGCTTCCGATTGACTAGCATCCAACCGAGCTTTAAAAACATTTAGTGGCACCAGATTGTTCAGTTTCCATGTAATTTGCAGACTATTCCAAGACAGAGGAGCTGCGCATCTAAAAGCTATCTTCCCTAAGACAGTCCTAGCAGTTGGCACATTTAATAAAACCACAGCATTCGATCTCAGGCAGGAGCCACTTACAATTCTCCGTGAGATCAGGGAGCAGATATAAGATGGAAGTTTCCCTAACATGGCTTTGTATATAAAAATGTACCAGTGACTGAGCCTCCGTACAGTTAGTGAAAGCAAACCAGCCCTTGCATACAGGGTGCAGTGATGGGTTAATGCTTTACAGTTTGTCACAAATCTCAGTGCACTGTGATAGGCAGCATCTAACTTGCTCAGGCAATGGGCAGGTGCATTCATATACATCAGATCACCAGAGTCCAGCACAGGTCAAAAGGTCACAGAGCCTTTTCCTGGCCTCAAGCGAGAAACAGGACTTGTTCCTGTAGAAGAAACCTAGCCTAACCCTCAGCTTTTTAAGCAGGTTATTGACATGAAGTTTAAAAGTGAGACAATCATCAAGCCAGATACCCAGGTATTTGTAACAGGTAACCACTTCAAGTTTTATTCCTTGCGTAGTTACAATATCTAAAACAGGCTCTGGTGTCTTTTTAGCTTTAGAAAAGAGCATTACCTTGGTTTTTATCAACATTTAAAAGAAGCTTTAGTTCAGAGAGCTGAGTCTGAATAATGTTAAAAACAGCCTGTAATTTAACACCAGCCTCCTGAATGGAGGGACCTGCACAGGACATCACGGTATCATCCGCATACAAATGTAAAGTAGCTTCATCCACATTTTCACCTAAACTGTTGATGTAGATGGAGAATAAAAGTGGACCTAAAACAGAACCTTGAGGAACACCATTAGCAATGTTCAACCACTCAGAAGACAGCCCATTAAGATATACCGAGCATCCCTCCAGATCTCCAACAACCTTGTTCATCAGGCGTTGAAACGTTGCTGGCGCATTTCGTAAACCAAAGGGCATCGCACAATAAGAGTACAACCCTGTGGGTGTAACAAACGCAGCAATCTCCCGTGCTCTCTTAGACAAAGGAACCTGCCAGTAGCCTTTCAAGAGGTCAAATTTACTGACAAACTTAGCCGATCCCACCTGGTCAATACAATCCTCCATGCGGGGAAGCGGGAAAGAATCTGATTTTGTGACCTTATTGACCTTACGAAAGTCTGAACAAAATCTTGGAGTGTTGTCTGCTTTCGGCACCAGCAGACAGGGTGAGGCCCAGCTAGAACAGGATGGCTCCGCAATCCCAATCCCGTAACTTTTAATTGATTTAATGACCATTTTTACTCCAATTTCTTCCTTTACATCGGCAGGAGAGGACTCTTTAAAGTAGAGACACTACATACTGATATACACCTGAACATCAGCAGGAGAGGACTCTTTAAAGTAGAGACACTACATACTGATATACACCTGAACATCAGCAGGAGAGGACTCTTTAAAGTAGAGACACTACATACTGATATACACCTGAACATCAGCAGGAGAGGACTCTTTAAAGTAGAGACACTACATACTGATATACACCTGAACATCAGCAGGAGAGGACTCTTTAAAGTAGAGACACTATACTGATATACACCTGAACATCAGCAGGAGAGGACTCTTTAAAGTAGAGACACTACATACTGATATACACCTGAACATCAGCAGGAGAGGACTCTTTAAAGTAGAGACACTACATACTGATATACACCAGAACATCAGCAGGAGAGGACTCTTTAAAGTAGAGACACTACATACTGATATACACCTGAAGATCAGCAGGAGAGGACTCTTTAAAGTAGAGACACTACATACTGATATACACCTGAAACATCAGCAGGAGAGGACTCTTTAAAGTAGAGACACTACATACTGATATACACCTGAACATCAGCAGGAGAGGACTCTTTAAAGTAGAGACACTACATACTGATATACACCTGAACATCAGCAGGAGAGGACTCTTTAAAGTAGAGACACTACATACTGATATACACCTGAACATCAGCAGGAGAGGACTCTTTAAAGTAGAGACACTACATACTGATATACACCTGAATATGTCGTCTTTAATGAAACATATCCACTCATCAGTTGTCTCGTTCCTGAGTGGCAGCTCTTGAGTCGTCAGCTGTCAGATTAAGTCGTCAAACAACAACATGTCTCCGGCTGACGCTTTTTCCTGAAAGGATAATAATAATACGTGATGGATGTTTGGCGCCTCACTTCACCTCCCTGTCTGATTCCTTTCTCCGTGTTTCTCAATCCACTCAGAATTCCTCAAATGCTAATTGCTAGCGGTGCGCTCGTCAATCATGCAGGGTGTGACCCCGGAGGTCAAACACTTGACCCCTGAAGTCCCGCTGAGACTTTCTCACGTCTAATTAGTCCTGTTAAGAGCCTTTGTGTGTCTGAGTGGGAACACACAGAGGGTCTCTTACCCCCCCCCCCCCCCTCACCCCGGGGAATACAAACTGATTATTACAGCGCCTTCGTTTGGTTTTACCCACAATCAGCTCCTTTAAAACCTCATTCTCATTATTACTAATACTCAAGTACAAATTAGAGCTACTTCAGTATTTTCATTTTAGGATACTTTTTGCAGAGCGTTTATTATATATATAGTATATTATCTATCATGTATGTAGTGTCTCTACTTTAAAGAGTCCTCTCCTGCTGATGTTCAGGTGTAGATCAGTATGTAGTGTCTCTACTTTAAAGAGTCCTCTCCTGCTGATGTTCAGGTGTAGATCAGTATGTAGTGTCTCTACTTTAAAGAGTCCTCTCCTGCTGATGTTCAGGTGTATATCAGTATGTAGTGTCTCTACTTTAAAGAGTCCTCTCCTGCTGATGTTCAGGTGTATATCAGTATGTAGTGTCTCTACTTTAAAGAGTCCTCTCCTGCTGATGTTCAGGTGTATATCAGTATGTAGTGTCTCTACTTTAAAGAGTCCTCTCCTGCTGATGTTCAGGTGTATATCAGTATGTAGTGTCTCTACTTTAAAGAGTCCTCTCCTGCTGATCTTCAGGTGTATATCAGTATGTAGTGTCTCTACTTTAAAGAGTCCTCTCCTGCTGATGTTCAGGTGTATATCAGTATGTAGTGTCTCTACTTTAAAGAGTCCTCTCCTGCTGATGTTCAGGTGTATATCAGTATGTAGTGTTCTCTACTTTAAAGAGTCCTCTCCTGCTGATGTTCAGGTGTATATCAGTATGTAGTGTCTCTACTTTAAAGAGTCCTCTCCTGCTGATCTTCAGGTGTATATCAGTATGTAGTGTCTCTACTTTAAAGAGTCCTCTCCTGCTGATGTTCAGGTGTTTATCAGTATGTAGTGTCTCTACTTTAAAGAGTCCTCTCCAGCTGATGTTCAGGTGTATATCAGTATGTAGTGTCTCTACTTTAAAGAGTCCTCTCCTGCTGATGTTCAGGTGTATATCAGTATGTAGTGTCTCTACTTTAAAGAGTCCTCTCCTGCTGATGTTCAGGTGTATATCAGTATGTAGTGTCTCTACTTTAAAGAGTCCTCTCCTGCTGATGTTCAGGTGTATATCAGTATGTAGTGTCTCTACTTTAAAGAGTCCTCTCCTGCTGATGTTCAGGTGTATATCAGTATGTAGTGTCTCTACTTTAAAGAGTCCTCTCCTGCTGATGTTCAGGTGTATATCAGTATGTAGTGTCTCTACTTTAAAGAGTCCTCTCCTGCTGATGTTCAGGTGTATATCAGTATGTAGTGTCTCTACTTTAAAGAGTCCTCTCCTGCTGATGTTCAGGTGTATATCAGTATGTAGTGTCTCTACTTTAAAGAGTCCTCTCCTGCTGATGTTCAGCTGTATATCAGTATGTAGTGTCTCTACTTTAAAGAGTCCTCTCCTGCTGATGTTCAGGTGTATATCAGTATGTAGTGTCTCTACTTTAAAGAGTCCTCTCCTGCTGATGTTCAGGTGTATATCAGTATGTAGTGTCTCTACTTTAAAGAGTCCTCTCCTGCTGATGTTCAGGTGTATATCAGTCTGTAGTGTTTCCATGCTTTAATGTTCAAAAAGCTCTTGTTAGCAAACAGTGAAACTTCTGTATAAAAACCTCTAAAAGTCACAGAAACGTTGTTAAAACCATTAGCAAATACTTTAAAGTCAGGCAGAGATCATAAGTATAATATGGAGGAAACATGTAACGTTATCTGACTCAAGTGAATGAAGGTCATTTGTTGCTCATTAATGTGTGGATAACGAAGTGTTTTCTATTTCAAATCCACCGTGACACCTCTCTGTTTTGGGTGTCAAAATGTTCATTATATGTCAACACTGTGAGATAATTATCGTTATTCCCTCTCAGGTTCAAACGTGTCCTGACGTCTTAAAAGAAGGAACGACAACAGACCCAACGATTGGTAATAAGACGTTTATTTCCCAACAATAACAAAGGACAGAGTATCTCAGAAAGCATGTCGGTATGTTACAGCTGTACAGGACGTGCTAACATGCTAACAACACAGGAAAACACGAGGAATATTATTTAAGTAATTCCATGAAAAAATATGCAATATTCCATGTATTCTAGGTATAAAATAGAAAAGAGAGGAGGCTGATTATGGAGTGATATTATACCCTGATACAGTGTTTAGGCCTCCAGAGCTAACGGCCTCTTTGGTTCCTTTATTAGGTATAATACTCAATTTAGCTTCTATAAAAATAACTTTTTTCATCAATGGCAGTTTCTATTTACTCTTATTACTAGCTCCACAGTGCAAATACTCTAACAAGCAACGATTAAAGAGGCAGGCGGGGTCGGCAGGAGGCGGAGTTACTGATTATATATATTATATTATATATAAGCAGAATATATAGCGCTGCGAATAGTTAATATACCAGGTAAATCTTTCAAAAGTGGATAAAAGGACTAAAATTGCCCCGTTTAAGACTCAAAAAAACAAAATGATGGCTTGGAAATGTCATTTTTTTGCCGTAAAATCACTTCTTGTTGTCAAATAACGCTTTTCTGATCACCAAGAAACCGAAATTCACGTCAGGAATAACTCGGACGCTTCTTTCTACCCTTTCTGAGCCATGGGTAGCCCTGGTTAGCGTAGTAGTAAAGGTAGAACTGGTGCTATCAAGACTAGCATTAGCATTGGTGTGGTTTCGTGTCCCAAAAGCTTTCTAATAAGCCCCGAAATTTGACATTTTGTGTTTAAAATGACACAGAAAAGCTCTGGATAAGCTTCTAAATTCTACATTTGACGTCCCAATAGTCAAACACATGTCATTCAGAACCTAAATCCCTGAAATGGATCAGGTTCTGTCGTAAAGTATCATTTTCCTGGGCTCTGGCGTCTTGGTGCTCGTCTCCTCGTTTGAAAGGTCGTCCCAGCTCTCTGCAGCGCTGATAACGGAGTGATGCGTCTAACCTGGAAATATCAAAGTGGTGTCAAAGTGACTGAAAGTGTGTCTCTAAGTGTGTTTCGGGGCCGAACTGGAAACTCCACTGGGAGCAAAGAAGAAAATCATGCAGCACATCTGGGTCAACGTTAGCCCCAGTTAGCCTGCTTTCACATTTCACAGATTCAATACTTGATTGCATAAAGAGGGAGGAATTCATCTATAAAAGCTCTTTCCCAATCAAACAGGGTCAAAGACACTTTTATACCAGGTTGTTTCGACATTTTCTATTATTTTTATACTCTCTAATGAGGTTTTAATTGATGATTGCATAGGAGAACTAATGGTTTATTCCATATTCACTTCCACTTTTGAATTTGAAAAGAAATAGTGCACTATGAAGTAGGATGTCTGCTGTATTCCTAACAACAATGCCAGCCTAAAGTGACTTTTATATCCGCTTTATTCCACATTTTCTATTAGCTTTTAGAATCCAAAAGCAAATTGTCACCAGTTACGGGTAAAATGATCGCAAAATAAAAGAATTCTATGTGAAAAAAACCATATTTTTTTAGTTTGCTCTTAAATATTTTAACTGTATTTGCAAGAAGTCACTTCTCGCTGCCATTTCTGTTTAAAATGCATATAAAAATATACTTTATGTTTCACCAGACGCACCATTTCTCCAACCCTGTACCCTGCCATGCACCAGAGATAACTCACTGTAAAGGCATTGTTTCAAAGACTGGAAACACCATCAAAAATTACATTTTCTTCAGAATATAATTGGGAAAAAACATTTTGTGTCATAATAATGTACATTTCAAGGTGGATTTTCACTACAAGCCGAATGGAAAGAGGCTTTTTGTTGGAAATATACATTTGAAGTGGAGCTGAATCAGTACATAGTTAACTAGAAACACATTTTATTTAAAGTAAACTCTGCCTCCTGCTGTCCAAAGCCGACCCGCTCGCTTACAAACACTAACATTTCAAGTATTGGTGTGTGTAAATGGTAAATACTATACATTGCATAGCTCATGCGGCACTTATTTCTTTTACAAGGACTGTGGGCTCGTTAAAAAGGCATTTCAATCTGCAAGTGCTATCAAAGTGTGGTCGGGGAAACTGAGCAATATGGCAACTCTTCACTGATTGGATCGACTGGAAGGACTCTGAAGGGTTTCGTGGAATATCTAAACTAAATTGGATAAATGCGAGGTTATTCCTGACTTGTTTCCATCATCTTCGTGTGTTGGGAACGCTGTGAACGAGTTTCTGGAACATGGCGTTCCTGGAAAAGGGTTTCTTGAAGACCAAAGAGGAAGTTTGGACGCCAATCTGAGACCTCTGACGGAACGCAGAACACGTTAATAACGTCGGGAACCATTTCAACTTTGGATGCTGTCTTGTGTTCCCTGGTTTCAGCCCACATGTGGTCTGTGTTGCAAAGCCTCAGATTCCTGTGGGGAAACACTTTCTTGGCAAAACGTTCTCGACCAATTTGCTCTTTTGTGGTCGGCAACAAGATGCCAAGTGCAAATCTGAGCGTGTCAGACTTTGGGAGAAACTTGGTGCACGGTTTTGTAACTGAAAGGAAGACATGCTCCAAGAATGTCTATTATTCTGAGGCGGCAAATGTCTTAATTCTGGATGTAGAAATAAGAATATTGATTTCACAAATGACCAGTAGTGTCAAGCTTGCTCTTGGTCGATAAAGTTTGAAGATGATGGAAACCAGCGATCAGAAAAACAACCTTTTTAAATTCCCAGTTCTCCCTTTACATCAGCGACAGGGGGAAAGTCTCTACAGGTTCCTTCTGTGTTTGGAAAGATTGGTGTCAGCTTGTATTTCAATGTGACCAGAAGAAGTGCTGTACGTTGGTTGACTGATGTTTTAACATCTTCCGTGCTTGTACCGCGTGTTTGTTGCTCTTTAAAGAGTCATTGTCGAATCAAAGCCCAACTGTTGTGACTCCGCTAAGGCTCCTCTGGTTGGGTTCATACATGAATCCCAAATCTACCTCCTCTAATGCTCTGTGAAGGCTAGGTTACATCAGTCCTCACTATCTTACAGATATCTCATGAAGAACTTGATTGTATTTAAAGATTAGGAAGAGAACGTCCCTTTTGAAGGACTCGGAAACCGTCTTCCAACCAGAGAATAGAACCGAAATATATCAACAAACATAAATATATATACAAGTTTCTGTGCAGGCGTACATGAGGGTGCGTAGATACGTGTCCATGAGGTTGTGTGTGCGCTTTCTCCATCGTCCATAAATATCTTCTATATTTGCTTGTCGTAATGAAGTCCTTTTTGGAGGCGGCAGCGGCTCAGTCTGACTTGATCGTGGAACTGAAGGGTCGTTGGTTCACGTCCCGATCGGACCAGAACAAAAAAATGGAGTGAGCCTTATAGGGTATCCCACCTTACAGGCCACTGCCGAGGTGCCTTTGAGCAAGGCACCTAACCTCGAAACTGCTCCCTTGGTGCCGGAAAACTGGCAATTTCTCTGCTCTGTGTGTGTGTGTGTCCTCCTCTGTGTGTGTAATGTGTGTGTGTGTGTGTCCTCCTCTGTGTGTGTAATGTGTGTGTGTGTGTGTGTGTGTGTGTGTGTGTGTGTGTGTGTCCTCCTCTGTGTGTTTGTGTGTGTGTGTGTCCTCCTCTGTGTGTGTGTGTGTGTGTGTGTGTCCTCCTCTGTGTGTGTTGTGTGTGTGTGTGTGTCCTCCTCTGTGTGTGTGTGTGTGTGTGTGTGTGTGTGTGTGTGTGTGTGTGTGTGTGTGTGTGTGTGTGTGTGTGTGTGTGTGTGTGTGTGTGTGTGTGTGTGTGTGTGTGTGTGTGTGTGTGTGTGTGTGTGTGTGTGTGTGTGTGTGTGTGTGTGTGTGTGTGTGTGTGTGTGTGTGTGTGTGTGTGTGTGTCCTCCTCTGTGTGTGTGTGTGTGTGTCCTCCTCTGTGTGTGTGTGTGTGTGTGTGTGTGTGTGTGTGTGTGTGTGTGAAAGCACAGAGTGGAGAGAGAAAGAAGTGTCCCTGTGAGGGATTAAAGTTGGTCTTCTTTCAGGCGCAGCCGCACTCCTCCACGATCATGTTGGGAACGTCTCGCTTCACGATGTTGTACTCGTCGTCGAAGTAGAGCATGGACATGGTGCTGAGCTTGGTGGGGATGCAGCAGGAGTTCATGGACCCTGGACTCATGCCTCTCATCCGGTACTGATTCACCACGGCCGTGTGGAAAGAGGACGCCGACCCGGGAACGCCCGCCATGTATGCCGGACAGTTCCCCTCGCAGTAGTTCCCAAAGTACCCCGAGGGCGCGATGATCCAGTCGTTCCATCCGATGAGCCTGAAGTCGATGTAGAACTGCTGTCGGCAACAAAGACCGCTGCTTCCATCGCACTCCAGCCCTCGTTTTCGGATGCGATGCTTGCTGTCGGTTTGACGCGCCTGCACCACGAGGAATGGGCGATGCGACTCGTCGTTGTTGTTGAGAAGAAGCGGAACGACGCCTTCGGACTCGCAACCCTCGCAGCGAACGTCCAGATTCTGCCGCCGATCGCCCTTTTGAAACACCAGCCGCACGGCGTCCGTCAGCACGAAGGTGTGCCAGCCGCTTCGCTTCAGATCCACGCGCTTCTCCACCAGGTTCCACTTGCTGCCGAGGCCCGGCTCCTGGAAGTAAACCTTCACGGTGACTTTGCGCCGCGGACGGACTTCCAGAGGAGAAGGAAGCAGCTTGAAGTAGAGCCAGAGGACGGCCTGCGTCACGAAGAGGTTCTGGTTCCCCTCGCTGGAGATCAGGAAGAACAGGCTGGACTTGGAGGTCAACGTGTCGTCTGAGGAGCAAAAACACAGGGGGTCATCGTTAATAAAGTCACCAAAAACCCGTTAACATTCGGACGTCTAAATCTGATCGGATTGTTCAAAGACGAGCCCTTTTTTCTTAAGTCTTTCATTGTCTGATATCTTCTGTAATTCACTTCTCAGATTCTTTGGAGCCTGTTAGCTTTGGTTTCTGACGCGTCTATAACTCTGCAGATTAAAGAGGATCAGCTGGTGTGGCTGAGAGCTGATCGGTGGACAATCGCTCAGCTCTTTGAAGACTTCACCGAACCCTCACCACCAAACACCAAACACTGATCATCTGAGGCATTCAAATACAATAACTTTGAAGATACTTGCAAACATTCATCATGCCCAAGAAATCTCCAGGAATTGAACTGAATTGCACAAACTGGGGGGGGGGGGGGGGGTTTGGTCACGGTGCTCATTGTGAAGATGTTTGCAAACACTTGGGGACAGATTAAAGTGCGACACCAGTTCAGGGTGGCAGCACTGTGACAGGAAGCGCTGGGCATCGAGCCACTTGGCCTCCAAATTGGCCCAAATACTAGAGGTTTAGAGGCGGGGGGGGGGGGGGTTCAAAGGCTCTGTTGTGCTGCCTGAGATCTTCTGCATCCTCACAAAGAGAGAGAGAGAGAAGCGGCAACAATCGGAGAGAATGGAGATGCGAGGGAAAGCGTTTCTATCACACCGGCTTCTCAGAAACCGTGGCAGGCTGCAAATGCCCTGAGGCTTTTATTTTGGCGGGCATCGGTTTAGAGAGAGAGGGCGGCCGGGTGTTCGGACACGTTCTGGAACCATCCCTCAACGTCTTCATTATGAGACGAGCCGTTCACATATTAATCGTGGCAGGATAACGATCAATACTGACGTTCCCTCCGCTGTGGGAGCGACTTCTCATCTGTCTGTGTCCATAGCATCTCGTCTTTGTGACTAGGGCTGCACGATTTTGGGGAAAAAATCTAATTGCGATTTTTCTGACAGAGATTGCGATTCGATTTGCGACATTTGTTTTTAGCGACCCAACGGAAGTTTATTGTAAAATGCGGCCATATCTCCGGGTAGGAAGGTCGTATCAACGTGCTCCCGTCTCTAGCACCCCGCAGCCCGAGCTACGAGTGAAAGAACTAAACTTACATGAAACTTCCGTTGCTTTAAAGTCAAGCTTCAGTTTCAGATTCACCCTGTGATAGAAACACGTGATGGAGCGTTACTAACCTGACTCAGAAAGCACCTAAAGCTCCATTGGAAGCCACCTGGAAAGAGCAGGCACTTTCAAAGATACTTGGCAGGTGATTGGATCAATCTGTCTATCACCTTCTATCAGGGGCCGCTTCTGATTGGTTAACAATGGCTGGTACATGTGGAGCACAGCACTTCTGATTGGTGTGCATGACTGACACACAAGACAACAACAACAAAATTGTAAAAAAAATATATTGTCGCCGGCTTTGCGATTTGATAATCGAAGCATTTAAAATCGCATTTCGATTTAAAATCGATTAATGGTTCAGCCCTATTTGTGACTTTGTGCTGGAGAACAACGTCAGTTACAGAAGCCCACACCGTGCATCTGCCCCGTTCTGAGCTCAAAGTGCAGCAGATCGATGCATTTACCTTTAAACGAAGCAGTACTTCAAAGTATTAAAGCAAAAAGGAGATTGCAAAGGAAGCTCAACATGAGATCAAAGCAGTCCTCACTTTCGTTTGAATTGAAAGTGTTGCTTTCAAAGACGAGGATTAGATGATCTGATGAGTCGTTTCATCAGACTTCCCGTAACTAGTGAACGGTTGTTTTGATTTGCTCTGACTGGTCTCTCGTTGTGAGTCTTTCTGAGCCAGAGCTCCCATTAAGGAGGAGGAGGTTTTGATGTTGGCTCGTAAACATCCTGAGAGAAACACGACTCTAAAAGCGACTGAAATCCTGCAGAGATCTCTGGTGAATTCGCTGCAGGTTGCAAAGCAGAAACGTAGAGTCTTAGGCGTCGATCACGAGGTGTTGTCTAAGTCGTGCCTCCACATGTTCCATTCACAGGACGCGCTCTG
>JAPTMU010000149.1:367110-389610 GCA_028583405.1 Pogonophryne albipinna | reverse complement strand
CATAAAAAGCTTTGGGTCATTTTGTCTTTGGTTGTTTTTAAGAAAATGTTTGAAAATGTTGATTTTCACCAGAATCAGGTGTCTGAGGTTAAAATCATGTTTGACCTCAAATGTTCCTGAATAAATGTTTCCTAAAGTGAGAACTCTTGTCTTTTTTGAGTTATTTATAATGAAATGTGTGTTAAATGTTATTTTCCACACTTTTCAGGTGTCAGTCGTTAAAATGACAGATTTCTCAATAGAATTGAACATTAATGTATTTCCTAAAGTTCCTGAATAAATGGACCTTAGAGGATATCTATCTCTCTGTCACCCATCCTGTCTGTTGTGGAGTTATATTTAAGAAAATTAGTGTTTAAAATGTAATAAAGTCACATGTCTCCCATATAAACTCCATGTATCCTTCTTGCCGCACCTCTCTCTGCGAAGCTGATGATCTCGGAGTCCTCGTGCACCTCGTTGCTCATTGCGTGCCCGTCCAGGTTGGGGATCTCCACGCGGCCGTCCTCGCGCACCTTCCCCGCGTGCAGCTTGCGCAGCGCCGTCACCATGGCAGCGCGCGACACCGGGTGCGTGATGTTGGGTCTCTGGCGCATCTGCAGGCGCGTGAGGATGTGCCGCTTCACCGCCTCCAGAAAGTCTCCGCGCAGCAACGCCGCTTCTGCCGCGTCACTGCGCACCGCTGCAGAGTCGACGCCGCACGACGCGCAGCCGTCCATCGACGCGGTTGAAGCGGCGCGCAGTGACGCGTCAGCGGTGCGCAGTGACGCGGCAGCCACGAAGAGAGCGAGGAGGCGGAAGAAACAGATCCTCATTTTCCGAGAGAAGAAGAAGAGGAAACTTTCTCTGAGTTTCTGTGGATGTAAAGATCCAAACACTGCGCTCACATGGCGCTGCGGTCCGCTTTAACCCGGGTTAGAAAGGCTCGTTATCCCGGGGTATACACGCTACTTATCCCGGCTTTCTGTCCTCTTTATCCCGTGTCTTCTCTCCCTTTATCCCGGGTTAGATTCACTGTTGAACCTGGGTTATATGGTCCTCTTTACTCCCGAGTTTTCTCACACTTTATCCCGGGTATATGTCCTGTTTTACCCGGATTAAAGTCCTTTTTTTCCAGACGTTAGTCCTTCTTTATCCCGGGTTATGTGGTTCTCTTTATCTCTGTTTTCCTCACTGTTTATCCCGGGTTATCTGTCCTCTTATTGCAGGGTTGTTTGGTCCTCTTTTCCCTGCAGTATTCTCTCTTTATCCCGGGTAATATATCCTCTGTGTGCAGGGTCTTGATGTCCTCTGTATCCCAGGTTTACCCCAGGTTTATCCCGGGTTATGGTCCTCAGTATCCCGGGTTAAACGGCGTCCCTCCTCACAGCATCCCGTCCCGCAGCAGAAGGAGCAGTCTGGTCCTTCCAGATGAAAGTGACTCCATGTTGTTCCTCCTCTGCACAGGGAGGTGTTTCCATGCTGCCTCTGACACTCACAGTCCAAACACTGAGAGGAAACTTTTATATACAGGGGCCAAAGCCAGGGGGCGGGGCTTAAGGGAGAGGGGGCGGGGCTTCGTGACACTCCCCCAGGACCAATCACTTCTAAAGACCCCCCAAAAAACCCAGTTTAGAGACAAAGTGTGCTTCTTTTTGTCACTAATTAGACTTTTGGGATCCTTTAATTAGCAGATGGAAAGGGGTTAAAGAGAGAAGGGGGCGGGGCTAAGTGACCTCGGGACCAATCACAGTGACATGCTGTTATAGCAAAGGGTTCAGTGACCAAAAGTTAAATATAATCTTTAAAGGAAATGTAATAAATACCAGAATAAAAGTCACCTGCAGGACATGATCAATAACACGCATTGTATTAATTTATCTAATTATAATCCTAAAAAAGACTCCAAATATTTAATTAACCTGAGCCTGTGTTTGTTTATAGCAAAGAAATCACTGATATTTCAGAATAAAAGTCCCTAAATACCACAGGAGACACGTTTTAAACATCACTTTTGTATTTTAGCAGCTTCTAACCCTCTGAAAGCCCTCAAATATGGAAAAAAACTGAGTTTTTCGAGTCGAAAAAGTCTCTCAATTTGAGACAAAAAGCATTTGTTAGAGAAACTCAGAAAAACCAAATGAGCAACTGGAGACGTGGAGCTGACCTCTGACCTCTGATTATCATAACCTAAAACAACATGAGGCCGAAGAGGCCCTCATCATGGAACCCGGGTTTATTCAATTTGATTCATAACACCTGTTGTTTTTCTACAAATAAAACCAAATTCTTACCGTCGACAGGGATAATAAACACGTATAATGTAATTATAATATAATTAAAGGTGCAATAAAAGAACATATTTATAACTTTAAGTCACTTTTGAGGTGTTTTAAAGGGAAATTCAGAGGTGTTTAATGTAGTTATTTAACCTCATTGTTTACAGACAGTGATCTGTTTAACAGAAGTGGAGAAAGTGAGGAAATGGCGCCATCTGCGGGACAAACAGTGGAACTGCAGGTACGTGAAATCTATAAATATATATATATAAATGTTTTATACTATATTTTACCCCATAAATATTGCAAATGTATTAAATTATTGATAAAATTAATTATACTCTGGTCCTATTACTCCATTCAGTTTTTTAAATTAATTTATACTTTGATTTTTTATACAGTTATCAACGCATCCACTTTGTTAGGGTTATTATTTACATTTTTAGTATGTTAAATATAATCATAATAATTTCAAGAAAAACATTTTTTTCTAAGTCTATTTTTTATAATTTAATTGTTTATCACTTATATTTTTTTCTCATTTTAAAAACAGTATAATTATAACTATGTTAAAGTTAAAACCAATACAAAACTCAATTTAAAGGAATACAAGGAATTCCGTGACATCACATCCGGTTAACGTTATCAAAGATGAGTGGAAAAGGTAAGATATATCACTCCGCGTCTGTTTCCCGAGTCTGTAAAGCCGTGAACTGTTTGTAAAAGCCGTATTTTAAATCTGATATGACTACATTTGAAGTACAGTTTGACTAACTAACCAACCTACTACAAACAGTATTGATTCATTGTATTTATTCCTAGTTTTATTAGAAGGAATAATTAAATCCAGGCCCGTTTCCTAGCTGTTCCTGGCTTCGTTTTTAACCACAGAGTCACTCCTCTTATTGTAACAAATGATCTTTGTTTGAGTCCCTGTACAAGGTGCGGCAGAATCTCCCGTTTAACTTGTAAAAAGTTTGTGTTTTTCTCAGTTTATGGCGGATTCCTTAGCTACAGCCACCATAACACGTTAGCAGGTGAGTTCCGACACTTATTCCGCGTTGTTTAAACCAGCTTTGAACTTTCTACGTTACGTTTTAAGGCAGTTTTCTCTGAATTCGCCTAAAGCGTTATCTATCGCGGCTAGCTATCAGTTAGTGAGTGACACTGCCAGCAGCCAATAGGCAGCGAGATAGGGGAGTATGAGCCAACCAGAGGCAGGCAGGAGGCGGGAACTTGTAGTGGCCGTGTAGTATCTTGTAGAAACTCGTTGATATGTCAGCTGGTTTTGCAGAGAGGAACATGAATATAGTTCCTCTTTTACTCAAACAGCCTAACTACTCCTGCATTTCTTATTTGCTTCCCTGCCAACATGACTCAGGGTTATCCAGCTTGATTTTACAGTAAAAACAGGTCATATTTGTCCTTTCTGCCCTCATGTTATTGTCCTTGCAGCCCGCATTACAGCCATAAAGGTCACTGTGTGTGTGTGTGTGTGTGTGTGTGTGTGTGTGTGTGTGTGTGTGTGTGTGTGTGTGTGTGTGTGTGTGTGTGTGTGTGTGTGTGTGTGTGTGTGTGTGTGTGTGTGTGTGTGTGTGTGTGTGTGTGTGTGTGTGTGTGTGTGTGTGTGTGTGTGTGTGTGTGTGTGTGTGTGTGTGTGTGTGTGTGTGTGTGTGTGTGTGTGTGTGTGTGTGTGTGTGTGTGTGTGTGTGTGTGTACTCCATTCTGAGATAACGTCCTGCATAAACCTGCAAACCATTCATTAAAGACACATTTCACACTAGAATACACGTTATTAATGCACTAAAATCATTGTATTTAATGCTTAAATACATGTAAACATTTGACTAGGTTAAATGTCATTTTCTTCCTGAAATAAATGAATATAATTAACACATGATACAGGTTTAATAAGTGTGTAACCACGGTTATCGTCAGGTTAATAACATGTGTAACACATTTCTGTTACAGGCTTGTTGTAAAGTGCTTCAAGAGCTTGGTTAGTGTAATTTACATTCATATATTTAACATTTCTTAGATTTTTTTGAGTGAAAAATAAGCTTTCTAAAAATATTTTAGTGCATGCTCATTATCCAGGAGGTTTTTACAAATATTAATGACTGCATAAATATATTTAAATGTATTAATTTATATTTGTCTATTTGTGTATTTCCTCAGCGGCTCTGATTGGTCAGAATGGCGTCGGGGAAGAATAAGAACCAGACGTCTCTGGCGCTTCATAAAGTGATCATGGTGGGCAGCGGGGGGGTCGGGAAGTCCGCCCTCACCTTACAGTTCATGTACGACGAGGTGAGAGCCTGAACTACATTACCCATCAGCCACTGGGGCACACATCCTTTACTCAAGTAGAAGTACAGATAGTCGTGTTTAAAAATACTCTGGTGAAAGATAATTGTGTAAATCATGTACTCTTGCAGTTCGTGGAGGACTACGAGCCCACGAAGGCCGACAGCTACAGGAAGAAGGTGGTTCTGGACGGGGAAGACGTTCAGATCGATATCTTGGACACGGCGGGACAGGAGGACTACGCCGCCATCAGAGACAATTACTTCAGGAGTGGAGAGGGCTTCCTGCTGCTGTTCTCCATCACCGAGCACGAGTCCTTCAGCGCCACCGCAGACTTCAGGTACGGACAGGAAGCCAGCGACAAGGACTCTTTGAAGGTCTCTTATAACATGTTTAAATTATATGTGTGTGTGTGTGTGCGTGTGTGCGTGTGTGTGTGTGTGTGTGTGTGTAGAGAGCAGATCCTCAGGGTGAAAGAGGAGGACAGCATCCCTCTCCTATTGGTGGGAAACAAGTCTGACCTGGAGGAGAGGAGGCGGGTCTCCGCTGAAGAGGCGACCAATCGGGCGGCAGAGTGGGGCGTGCAGTACGTAGAGACCTCCGCCAAAACAAGAGCCAATGTAGACAAGGTACACGCACACACACACACACACACACACACACACACTCACACAGACACCTATTGACCCCCCTCCTCACATATTGACCCCCCTCCTCACATATTGACCCCCCTCCTCACATATTGACCCCCCTCCTCACCTACTACCCCCCCCTCCTCACCTATTGACCTCACCTACTGACCCCCCCTCCTCACCTATTGACCTCACCTACTGACCCCCCCTCCTCACCTATTGACCTCACCTACTGACCCCCCTCCTCACCTATTGACCTCACCTACTGACCCCCCTCCTCACCTACTGACCCCCCTCCTCACCTACTACCCCCCCTCCTCACCTATGGACCTCACCTACTACCCCCTCCTCACCTATTGACCTCACCTACTGACCCCCCCTCCTCACCTACTACCCCCCCTCCTCACCTACTACTCACCTATTGACCTCACCTACTGACCCCCCCTCCTCACCTATTGACCTCACCTACTACCCCCCCCTCCTCACCTACTGACCCCCCCTCCTCACCTATTGACCTCACCTACTACCCCCCACTCCTCACCTATTGACCTCACCTACTGACCCCCCCTCCTCACCTATTGACCTCACCTACTGACCCCCCCTCCTCACCTATTGACCTCACCTACTGACCCCCCTCATCACCTATTGACCCCCCTCCTCACCTATTGACCCCCCCTCCTCACCTACTGACCCCCCCTCCTCACCTATTGACCTCACCTACTGACCCCCCCTCCTCACCTATTGACCTCACCTACTGACCCCCCTCCTCACCTACTGACCCCCCTCCTCACCTATTGACCCCCCTCCTCACCTATTGACCCCCCTCCTCACCTACTGACCCCCCCTCCTCACCTATTGACTTCACCTACTGACCCCCCCTCCTCACCTACTGTACTGACCCCCCCTCCTCACCTATTGACCTCCTCACCTATTGACCCCCTCTCCTCACCCATTGACCCCCCTCCTCACCTACTGACCCCCCCTCCTCACCCATTGACCCCCCTCCTCACCTACTGACCCCCTCTCCTCACCTACTGACCCCCTCTCCTCACCTACTAAACCCCCCTCCTCACCTACTGACCCCCCTCCTCACCTACTAAACCCCCCTCCTCACCTATTGACCCCCCTCCTCACCCATTGATCCCCCTCCTCACCCATTGACCCCCCCTCCTCACCTATTCACCCCCCTCGACACCTACTGACCCCCCTCCTCACCCATTGACCCCCCTCCTCACATATTGACCCCCCTCCTCACCCATTGACCCCCCCTCCTCACCCATTGACCCCCCCTCCTCACCTACTGACCCCCCTCCTCACCCATTGACCCCCTCTCCTCACCTACTGACCCCCCCTCCTCACCTATTGACCTCCTCACCTACTGACCCCCCCTCCTCACCCATTGACCCCCCTCCTCACCTACTGACCCCCTCTCCTCACCTACTGACCCCCCCTCCTCACCAACTGACCCCCTCTCCTCACCTACTGACCCCCCCTCCTCACCTACTGACCCCCTCTCCTCACCTACTGACCCCCCCTCCTCACCTACTGACCCCCTCTCCTCACCTACTGACCCCCCCTCCTCACCTACTGACCTCCTCACCTACTGACCCCCCCTCCTCACCCATTGACCCCCCTCCTCACCTACTGACCCCCTCTCCTCACCTACTGACCCCCCCTCCTCACCTACTGACCCCCTCTCCTCACCTACTGACCCCCCCTCCTCACCTACTGACCCCCTCTCCTCACCTACTGACCCCCCCTCCTCACCTACTGACCCCCTCTCCTCACCTACTGACCCTCTCTCCTCACCTACTGACCCCCTCTCCTCACCTACTGACCCCCCCTCCTCACCTACTGACCCCCTCTCCTCACCTACTGACCCCCCTCCTCACATATTGACCCCCCTCCTCACATATTGACCCCCCTCCTCACCCATTGACCCCCCTCCTCACATACTGACCCCCCCTCCTCACATATTGCCCCCTCTCCTCACCTATTGACCCCCCTCCTCACATATTGACCCCCCCTCACATATTGACCCCCCTCCTAACCTACTGACCCCCCTCCTCACATATTGACCCCCCTCCTCACATATTGACCCCCCTCCTCACATATTGACCCCCCTCCTCACATATTGACCCCCCTCTTCACCCATTGACCCCCCTCCTCACCTATTGACCACCCCTCCTCACATATTGACCCCCCTCCTAACCTACTGACCCCCCTCCTCACATATTGACCCCCCTCCTCACATATTGACCCCCCTCCTCACATATTGACCACCCCTCCTCACATATTGACCCCCCTCTTCACCCATTGACCCTAACCCCCTCACATATTGACCCCCCTCCTCACCTGTTGACCCCCCCCCCCTCACCTACTGACCCCCCCCCCTCACCTACTGACCCCCCCCTCACCTATTGACCCCCCCCTCACCTACTGACCCCCCCCCTCACCTACTGACCCCCCCCCTCACATATTGACCCCCCTCTTCACCCATTGACCCCCCCCCCTCACCTACTGACCCCCCCCCTCACATATTGACCCCCCTCTTCACCCATTGACCCCCCCCCCTCACATATTGACCCCCCCCCTCACATATTGACCCCCCCCCCTCACATATTGACCCCCCCCTCCTCACCTGTTGACCCCCCCCCTCACATATTGACCCCCCCCCCTCACATATTGACCCCCCCCCCTCACCTGTTGACCCCCCCCTCACATATTGACCCCCCCCCCTCACCTGTGTCTCCAGGTGTTCTTCGACCTGATGAGGGAGGTGCGTAAGAAGAAAATG
This sequence comes from Pogonophryne albipinna, assembly GCA_028583405.1. Lineage (NCBI taxonomy): Eukaryota > Metazoa > Chordata > Actinopteri > Perciformes > Artedidraconidae > Pogonophryne > Pogonophryne albipinna. The sequence continues at coordinate 381,616 of JAPTMU010000149.1, read as the reverse complement.
GCCGACTGCAAAGACAAGAACGGTCTGAGTGGAAAGAAGAAGAAGAAGCACTGCTGCCTCCTCTAACAGGAAGTCAGACGGACTCTAACAGGAAGAGGAAACACTTCCTCTCACCTGTATAAAAGCCAAATCAATGTACCTGTGTGTGAGGTCACTTCCTGTCTCCTGCCTCAAATTCATGACCAGAAACTATGACTAGAAATCAGAGTGGAATCTGAGTTACGGTGCATTTCGTGCTCAAACTGCACACTTTGAGCTTCTCACGCTTCAAAGGAGCCTCAATCGGATCAGAAATACGTCCGTTGACTTTTCTTTTGGCCAAACGCTGTAAAAAACACCCTTGATTCTGCTGAGGCCTCATTGTGCTGTGTTTGTGTGCATGTAAACGGTCTGCAGAGGCTAAAACCCCAAAGCTCTGGAGCACGGTGACGTCACTACGCTCCTATTGGCTCGTGCTCCGACACATGATATAGGCTAAGGGGGCGGGACTTCTCCAAGCTAACCAATCAGAGCAGAGTATTGAGATTTTGTGCCTTAAAGTGTATTTTTGTCCACATTCCTGACGCTCCGCTGCTTCACTCGCCGCTCCATGAACCGATGATCCCGTTTGAAGGGAATCTGCTATTTAATCACTTTCCTCTTGAAGACACTTTACTCCATGTTTGTGTTTCCATGCAGACAAACTACACTCTGTTTCATAATTAAAAGAAATGTTAAAAAATGAAGGTTTCGGGAGTTTTTTATGCGTAAACACGTCATTTTTCATTATAAAACATGGATTAAAAGTATGTATAAAGTTTAAAAAATACACATATAATCACATACATTTCTATTTAATTTATTACCTTTATTTACATTATTTTTAATCTTCTATTTGGAATCAAATTGAGTTTTTATTTTAAAGAAATTCCCATTTAATCAAATAAATTGGGGACATATTTTTGTAAAACAAAAATAAATAAATAAATTGTAAATATATTGTATTTATATAATTGTACATGTATTTTTGTTATTGTATATTTCAGATTACATTTATGAATAAATTAAATGTCTTTATCACTTAAAAAGAGTCAGCTCTGATAGGTGGAAATCAAAATAAAATTTATTTATTTAGAAGGTAAAAGTACCAATAATTATAACTCAAGCAAATATCTCAGAGGCAGATAAATATCTAAAATAATTGTATTTCATTCAATTTATTTTAATACTTCTCAAAATGGGAGAAAAACGTAAAATTAAAAATGATTATACTCTTAATTTACGAGGTGTAATATATTATTTGACCACCAGAGGGCACCCCTTTGATTAGAGAGTCCACCCACCAGAAAGTGAGAACATGTGAGTTTTAACACCAAAATTAACACTTTAAGTAATTTCCCCAGATTTGTTTAATTAAACAACTCTTATGCAGATACGTGTCTAAAAAATGTTTTTTATTAAATGTATTTTATTAATTCTCAATCTGGAAGACAAACGTGGAATTAAAATGATTATTTCTTATTTATTTATTTATAGAAGGACCATGCATACAAACACATTAATCTCAGCAAAGAGAAGAGATACCAGATTATAGCTAATAGCTCATTTCCATCTGTGGTCCTCAAACAGGTTCATAACAATCAATACACAAATAATAACATTGCATGATCTCTATCAGTCAAACCATTTTAAAACCTGATTGAAGTAGCTCAATAAATTAATACATAGGACACTTGAAATACACTTTCATGATCTCAGTCACTCAAATAATTACAAAGCCTGATTTAAATTCAGGTTACGAACATAACACTTAGTACACTTCAAATACACTTCAATAAAATATCTAAGCTATAGTATGACGATACAGTTCAAATTAAAAAACTCAGATTACAGTGTAATTAATGTTGACTGGTTGCTGAATATCATTTTTTTTGCCCCATAGGAAAACGAGTTAAAATCAGTTCAGGTTTTAAGTTCAACTGGAAGAGTATTCCAGTTCTTGATGGCCGTAAACGGAAATGCTGATGGTCCAAAGGCAGTGCGCCTCAGAGGGAGGTGAGATCTGCATTTGATGAAGATCTGGAGTTTCTGCAACTCTGCTCACGGCGAAACTGAAAAAAGCCCCTCAACGGTGGTGCTGTAGAATTGTGAATGATTCTGAATACCAATCGAACTCGGGAAAGTAGAACAAGACTATCAAAACTGAACCGTTTGTATTTGGACAGTATATTGCAATGATGGTGTTTTAATGACTTTCTATCCATAACTTTGAAGGCTTGTTTGTAAAGAACCTCAAGTGGTCTCATAGCAGTCTTATTGCTTGGGACCAGCAGGTTATACAGTAGTGAACATGTGATAGTATCATGGCATGCAAAAAGGTTTTCGATGCTTCTATGGTTAATGAGTTCCTAATATGTTTACATTTGAACATGTTATATTTCAGCTTTCTAGTCTTTACATCACATTTAGCTGACGCTTTTACCCAAAGCGACTTACAATCAGTGCGTTCGACCAGGAAGACACAACCTTGAAGAAAACAGAATCATAAAGTACATCAGGTTTCATAGAGCTAAACATTTCAAGTGCTCCTCAACTGGCTTTAGGTAAGCCAGTCCTTTATTAGTATATAAGTGCTCTGTTAGCAGTTCTATTGCTCGAAGTGGAGTCGAAAGAGATGAGTTTTCAGTCTGGAAGGTGTGTAAGCTTTCTGCTGTCCTGATGTCAATGGGAGCTCATTCCACCATCTTGGAGCCAGGATAGCAAACCCACGTGTTTCTGCTGATGGGAACTTGGGTCCCCTTGGCAGCGAGGGTGCAGCGAGTCGTTTGGCTGATGCAGAGCGTAGTGCACGTGCTGGGGTGTACGGTTTAACCATGTCCTGGATGTAGGAAGGGCCAGATCCATTCGCAGCATGGTACGCAAGTACCAGTGTCTTGAAGTGGATTCTAGCAGTTACTGGAAGCCAGTGGAGGGAGCGGAGGAGCGGAGTGGTGTGGGAACATTTAGGAAGGTTGAAGACCAGAGGAGCCGCTGCATTCTGGATGAGCTGCAGAGGTCGGATGGCACATGCAGGTAGACCAGCCAGGAGGGAGTTGCAGTAGTCTAGGCGTGAGGTGACGAGAGCCTGGACCAGAACCTGCGTGGCTTTCTGGGTCAGCTGGGGCAGACCCGGCGGCAGACATACGTCTCTGGGCGGGCATTTGATTTACCAGGGCGGGCCCACCACGACACTTACATTTCCGGGGAAATCTGAATTGTCAACGGGGGGGGGAGGCGCTCGTGAATTGTTGAAAGAGAGGGGTTTTAGGTTGCCTGTTGACGGTCTTATGTATCCATTGGTTGGTTTTGTGGCACATTTGTAACGCAGGCAAACTTGAGCGCACACCGGGTGGAGAGGTGGAGTGAGGTTGAGCGATGGAGAGAAAGGGAGGGAGAGAGATTGAGCGAGGCAGAGAGCCTGTGCAGCGGTCTGCTTGCGCACAGAGCAGGAGTTTGTGAGAGAGCCGGCTTGAGAGTAAATGTCTCTTCAAAATAGAATTGATTGCCAGCGGACTTGCTTGCTCGTTGGTAACGTAACTGATGAACGTAGGCCTAACTGGTTTCTGCATCTGGCGCTGAGTTGCCAGATTCCTTTCGTGAACCTCTAGCAAGAGTAAACTAAGTGACAGGCTGCTGTGCCGCATCTCACTCACAAACCCACACGACTCAACCCAGCGAAAAACCAGTCTCGCGCGCAGCCTTTCATTCAGAATTTCATAGCAAAATAAAAAAATGATATTAAACTAATTCAAAAATAAATATGAGGACAAAGCCCTACAAATAACAACAATAAACATAATAATAAAACAATAAAAATGTGGTATTCAGCCCTGATTAAAACAGCGGGCCCAAATCCTGGATGGGCGGGCCCGGCCCCATTGGGCCGGGTCTGAGCTGGGGACGTATCCTCCTGATGTTGTAAAGCGTGTATCTGCAGCAACGGGTTGTAGCAGCTATGTTTGCAGCGAAGGACAGGTTGTTATCTAGGATCACACCCAGATTCCTTGCAGTCTGAGTCGGGGAAACAACAGAGGTGCCGATGTTGATTGTCAGGTCAAGACAAGGTCCGGAAGGAAAAGCAGTTCAGTCTTGTCAAGGTTGAGCTTGAGGTGATGAGCAGACATCCACTGTCCACTAGTCATGCTTCTAATATGGCTTTCAAAAGTCAAATTGGCATCCAAGATCACTCCCAAGTATTTGACCTCATTGATGTTTTCAATTATTTTACCATTCACACGAAGCTGTGGATGTTTTTTTCTTATTCGTGAAATACATTGTCACTGTTTTGTTAGTGTTTAAAGTAAGACACGAGATTTAAAATGTAATTTTCAGGTGAGTTGTAATACATTGTTTGACCGCCAGAGGGCAGCCCTGACTTAAGTTTTGATTAGAGAGACATTAAACCCACCAGAACAGAAAAGTGAATTTAAAAACAACAATAATCATTTTTAGTAATTTTTCAGACACTAAAATTAATAATATTATTTATGTTTTGATTTATTCTTTTTTCAACTAATTTAATGTCAAGAGCATTAATTGTTTTGGGGAATATTTCTTTTTTTATTAATACTTTTAATTAAGCAAGAAATGAATTGAGTGTGTTTACGTTGCTCCAAAGTTGGATAAATAAAACAAATAAACACTGAAATGTTGTTGTGATCATTTTGCAGTTTGATTCTAAAAGAAGATTATATTTAATAAACCTGTAGTTTCATAATATCCTAAATAAATCACCTATTTTTATTAGTTTTGGTCGTTTTTGCGCAGCATGCACGCAGTGAGTATCTCCCTGAACCGCTGCGTCAAGTGTTTACATAGAGGGAGACCGGAAACAGAGAGGTATTCACAATAAAAGAGGCTCATTGAAAAATAAAATGTAACAATTCAATTAAAACATTTGAAAAAATCCATAAATTGAGTCAGCTGTGCTCTCTGAACCTCAATTCAGAGAAGTGTCAAAATAAAGTATATTATTTAATATCTGCAATGAAATGTAATTAAAAAATAAACAATTAATACCTTAAAATCTGCACTCTCTCTCTCTCTCTCTTCCTCTCCCTCCCTCTCTCTCACACACACACACACACACACACACACACACACACACACACACACACACACACACACACACACACACACACACACACACACACACACACACACACAATAATAATTCCTCCCGTTTTATTTTGAAAGGTCCCCACCGGAAGCTCTATCATTCCCTATGCATGTTTCCTCCGCGGCTCTTCAGTGAATCTCCAGCCGGGAAACAGAGGCTGTGATCGGGATGTGTCTCAGCTCTGCTCGGCAAGGAACCACCTCGCACTGTTTCATCTCCGTGTTCCGGACCCTTCAGGGATAACCTCATCACTACAGACATGTGGATTAATTTAACCTCTTAAACGCTGAGATCTGACTGTTTTTAAATTAAATGAAGGAGCGTTTTAATGCGCAGCTGGAGACAAAACAGCTAGTTAGCTTAGCCGTTAGCCGCCTAGCTTCAAGGCCGTTTTCTCCTCACTTTCTGGCTCTAAAAGCGGGTTAAAAACCACTTCAAGAAGAGGAAGTGTTGCTTTCTTTCCCCACAAGGACTGGGAAGGATATGGAGAAGCGGTGTTCATCCTGCCGAACATCTGTCACCCTCCACGGGTCTGGGAAGTGAGTTTCCCCGGAGAACAGCTGCCTTCTCCGGCCAGTATTGACGCCTGCTGCCTCCTTTGGAAACTGGGAATGCATCCTCCAGCAGGCATGTAGAGGAGGGTACCCTGGGATTCACGCAGAACACACCACGGAGGAACTAATGCATTGGGTACACTGAGGAGAAAGCATCCTTTGAGGCTCCTGGAGGTCACTGCTTTCACCTTCCTCTCTGAAATACGACATTAAAACGCATCAAAAGTTGGCTGCAGAAACTGGGGATGCATCCTCCAGCAGGCATGTAGAGGAGGTACCCTGGGAGTCACGCAGAACACACCACAGAGGAACTAATGCACTGGGTACACTGGGGAGAAAGCATCCTTTGAGGCTCCTGGAGGTCACTGCTTGCTGTGTGAACACCTGAACCAAACCCCTCCAACAGGCATGTAGAGGAGGAACACCTGGGACCTGACACTGACTTCCGCCTGGGTTCCCTGTAGGAGGAAGCATGCTTTGAAGCTCACTGCTTCTTGTCTGAAAACCTGAAAACAAACCCCCCAAAAGTCGCAGAGATGAACTACCAGCAGCACCTGGCCAACTCGGCCGCGATCCGGTCCGAGATCCAGAGGTTTGAGTCCGTGCACCCCAACATTTACTCCATCTACGAGCTGCTGGAGCGGGTGGAGGAGCCGCTGCTGCAGAACCAGATCCGGGAGCATGTCATCGCCATCGAAGGTAAGAAGCGTCCTACAAAGTGCCCCAACCCCGGGTACGGCTGAGAGGCCTTCCCCCGCTGCATGGGAGCTGCTATGTGTCAGACTTGGGGAGAACATGTGGTGCACGCGCTCCAAGGAAATCCATGAGTTCTTCTGAGGTTGCAAATTCACTACTTTAGAAATGTTGAGTTGACAAATTGAAGGAATGGATGATTTAGAGGGAATTGTTCAAAAACATCCCAAATAACTGGATGTAAAATGATGTTTCTAATATCATATTCCATCCCCTTGGTTACGCTCTGCTTGCACCGTTTCTATCTGTGTTTTCTTGCACATCTTTGGGGCTCCGGTTCTGGTTGTTTGCAGAGTCCAAATCAGCTGTGGACATTTTAAAGAAAGAGATCTGAAATGAAATGAAGTCAAAGTTCTGCAGAAAGTCTCTGAGAAGCAGCTTTTCTTATTCAACAGCAGAGTTGAGTTGTTGTTGTTGTTGTTGATAAGACGAGAGATAAGATGTATATTATTTGTCCTGAAGGAAATAGCCAGAGTTACAACAACACAATAAAACACGTAGAATACTTTACAGCGAAAAGCGGCATTTAGAAATGTTGTTTTGAGACATTTAGCCATTCCTCTGTTTCATCATCAGCTCCACTGATCAACACACACACACACACACACACACACACACACACACACACACACACACACACACACACACAGAAACACTCACACTCACACACAGACACACAGAAACACACACACACACACACACACACAATGCCTTGTTGTTGTTGTTGCTTCTCTGCTGTCAACAGTTGTTTGTTTTGTTGCTTTGTTTACATCCACCTACAATGTGTTGGATTGAAAAGTGGAAGTACACGATGTGTTTGATGATTGAAGTAACTGTGTGTAAACTACGACTCTATGACGTTGATCTCCACCAGCTGTTTGAAGATCACTAAACGAGTGTTCGTCAGTAAGTGCTTTGAAATGATGCTAAAACCCTGTGACGTGAAGCCCTATGTATCGATGCACTCATTAGTCTGAGTTGAATAAGATGTGTGCTGGTTGACTCGCCCTCCGTCCGGCCGTAGTTACCCTCAGCGTGTGGGGGGGGGGGGGGGATCTGAGCAGCGTCACGTGCTTTGTGTTAGCGTGTTTCGTTGCATTGACTGATCAGTGAGTTCTGCACACACACATCCTGTTTGTGTATCGATGCATTTCTGTGTGAGCTGCTCTCTTCGCTCTGACGAACTCTCCTGAAACTCAAAGGTCCTTTTCCTCTGAGGCGTTTCACCTCAGAGGAAAAGTCACGCTGCTACAAATGCGGCTTTCACACCAGAGCTTTTCCCTTTCTAGCTCCGAGCGGGAGCTTTTGTGGTTCAGCTCCGGTTTCCCTTTTCTGCTCCCGCTCTGTTCACACCGCCCAGAGCTGCCGCTGCTGCGTCATGACGTCACCGTTTACGTGCCTGCTTCATAAAATCCAAACCGCGCGGATATCTCTCACATCGACAACAACAACGGCCGATTGTATTGAAGCGCTGTTCGCTATGCTCTTACGAAACGAAATGGAAGGCATCGACTTTACAAGGGACGACTTTACTTGGAACTTTACAAATATCACATGCGAAATGCAAGACTTCTTTGTGGTCTTCAATATCTACTTCAACAACGAATCTGCCCCCGCCTCGACGTAAGAGACGCCGCCTCTTAGCTCCGAAGCTCTTGCCTCTAGACTAGTGTTCATTTCGTTGACTAAAACTATGACGAAATATGTTCGTCAACGACCTTTTTTTCCATGCCGAAAACGAGACGATGACGAGACGGCACCGACGGCAGTAAACAGTAACTGTAACAAAATCATCACGCAATATCGTTGACGAAAAGTGACGAGACGAAAATGTAGTTTACTAAATAAAAACTATGCCAAAATCTCTCTTTACTTTCGTTGACGAAAAATGAGGAGACGAAATATTATCAAAGACAACGTTACATTTCTGATAGTCAGGTTTTCTCCCAGCAGTTCCATTTCCGGTGCTGCGGCTGGGCAGCAGCTGTGTGTCTGTGCTGCGGCTGGGCAGCAGCTGTGTGTCTGTGCTGCGGCTGGGCAGCAGCTGTGTGTCTGTGCTGCGGCTGGGCAGCAGCTGTGTGTCTGTGCTGCGGCTGGGCAGCAGCTGTGTCTGTGCTGCGGCTGGGCAGCAGCTGTGTGTCTGTGCTGCGGCTGGGCAGCAGCTGTGTCTGTGCTGCGGCTGGGCAGCAGCTGTGTGTCTGTGCTGCGGCTGGGCAGCAGCTGTGTGTCTGTGCTGCGGCTGGGCAGCAGCTGTGTGTCTGTGCTGCGGCTGGGCAGCAGCTGTGTGTCTGTGCTGCGCGCGGCAGTAGATTTGAATTATACCGGGCAGCGGCACACTGTGAACTGTCAGGAAGACTCGTGGTCTAACTCGTGGTCTAACTCGTGGTCTAACTCGTGGTCTAACTAACCTTATTCAACAGAAAATGAAATAGCAACAACAGGGCTTGGGAGTAGTGGTCGCACTCGCGTTAACCGAATACCCCCCCCCCCCCCCCCCCCCCCCCCCCCCGTCAGCGCGAGTGAGTGATAAATTGTGCACTCGACGGGTAATAATGGATTATGACGGAAATGTTACGATCCTGTCCGTCAAAATGACTGACAACGAAAAAGTCTAAAGCCACCACTGCTTGGGAGAAAGAAACGATGTGATATTTGGGCCCATTTTCGCTACAATGAGGCGGAGAAAAAAAGAGAATGCATTGTTTTATCAGAAGGGAAGCAATGTGGCCATAACACAGAAAACACCACAAACCAGATACTCTCTGCAAAGCTTCTAAATCATTCAACCTGAGTTTCATCAAATAAGGACAAGATATAATCTTATTTATTTATATTTACTAAAATGACAAATGATTGGTTTTGGCTCGACTACTTTGACTGAAATGTTCTATATAATCTGATGACTAAAAAAGACTCAACAGTTTTCTTTGATTAAAATAAGACTAAAATGCTCAGACTTTTAGTCGACTAAATCTTGACTAAATAAAAACAGGATGAAGGTGACTAAATATGACTAAAACTAAAAAGAACATTTAACACAGGACTAAGACTAAAACTAAATTAAAAAATAGCTGACGAAATTAACACTAATCTAGACCGACAATTTTTTGGAGCTGGAAGTGAACCGGATTCCGGAGCTAAGAGGCTCTGCGGTGTGAACAGGAAAAACCGGTACTTTTCAGCTCCAGCTCCGAGCCGGAGCCGGAGCTGGAGCTGAAAACGCGTTGGTGTGAAAGGGGCAAGAGAGACTTTGACTTTATTAGATCAACTTTGATTACAAGTAAGAAATGTCGCTTTTTATGCATTAAATTGTGATAAAATGTCCAAACCTGTTTGTTGTTTAGTTTTGCACCAAAACTGATAAAAGCAACAAATCCTTCATTCTTTGTTTTTTGCAGTTTTTCGCTGTAAATAAAAAGATGAATCCACTCATTAAAGGTTTTAACCCACTGCTGTAATACAGAGAATTATAGCGGCTAAAATACACACACACACATACACACACACACACACACACACACACACACACACACACACACACACACACACACACACACACACACACGTCCTAAAATAGGACATATGAAATAGAGAAAGAAGGCAGTTTCTTTGTGATATCTGAGCAGAATTAGTGGGTTTATCATAAATCTATAATTCAGTGAAAGTGGTTTCAGGAGATTTACAGAATAATCTGAGAAACGGTCGATTTTAAACTAAAAAAATGACAAAATGGATATTTGTCCAGATAATGTGTGATACGGGTTACATAAGGACTCAGTGAGTTGTGTAACGAGTCCAGATGTGAGTCTCTATTCTCCGCAGCAGCTCAGAGACTCAGACACTCAGTGACTCAGAGACTTAGTGACTTAGAGACTCAGTGACTCAGAGACTTAGAGACTCAGTGACTCAGTGACTCAGAGAGAGAGACTCAGAGACTCAGAGAGAGAGACTCAGAGACTCAGAGACTCAGTGACTCAGAGACTCAGAGAGAGAGACTCAGTGACTCAGAGACTCAGAGAGAGAGACTTAGAGACTCAGTGACTCAGTGACTCAGAGAGAGAGACTCAGAGACTCAGAGAGAGAGACTCAGAGACTCAGTGACTCAGAGACTCAGTGACTCAGAGACTCTGTGACTCAGAGAGACTTAGAGACTCAGAGAGAGAGAGACTCAGTGACTCAGAGACTCAGAGACTCAGTGACTCAGAGACTCAGTGACTCAGAGACTTAGTGACTCAGAGACTCAGTGACTCAGAGACTTAGAGACTCAGTGACTCAGCGACTCAGAGAAAGAGACTCAGTGACTCAGAGACTCAGTGACTCAGAGAGAGAGACTCAGTGACTCAGAGACTCAGTGACTCAGAGAGACTTAGAGACTCAGAGAGAGAGACTCAGAGAGAGAGACTCAGAGACTCTGTGACTCAGAGACTCAGAGAGAGAGACTCAGTGACTCAGAGACTCAGTGACTCAGAGAGAGAGACTCAGAGACTCAGTGACTCAGAGAGAGAGACTCAGTGACTCAGAGAGAGAGACTCAGAGACTCAGTGACTCAGAGACTCTGTGGCTCAGAGACTTAGAGACTCAGAGACTCAGAGAGAGAGACTCAGAGACTCTGTGACTCAGAGACTCAGTGACTCAGAGAGAGAGACTCAGTGACTCTGTGACTCAGAGACTCAGAGAGAGAGACTCAGTGACTCAGAGACTCAGAGAGAGAGACTCAGTGACTCAGAGACTCAGAGAGAGAGAGACTGTGTCGCTGCTGATGCTCTCTGAGGCCATTTACATCCAGAACCCAGGATTCCCACGCACTAAAGGGGATAAAAGCCCCTCAGAGCAAAGACACGCTGCGTTAATCCCCCTCACACCAAGCTGCAGCCCAAACTCTGCAGAGATATCGCTAATACCACTGCAATATTTACCTTTTTAGATGCAAAATATGTCTTCTCTTTGTTATTTCTTCACCCATTCTTCCATAAAACCTCTCTTGGACCAAACCCCACTAACTCAATTCCATGTCTTGCCGAACTCCATTGACTTAAATCCAGATTCTGCAGAGATATTGGGGGGAAAACAAGAAATATTTTACTTTTTTTAATGCAAAATATGCAATTTTTTTGTGTCTCAAATCTATTATTTCCCCTCAACTATCCCATAATATGCTCCTCCAACCACACACCAATCATGCATTCCTAATTCTTCAGAGATATCAGAAAAAAACACCAAACTCCATTCGGTTTAGTCCAGATTCTGTAGAGATATCAGAAAAAACACTTCAATATTTAGTTGTCAAGCAATAATCCTGATTGAAGTCCCAGCATGCACTCTGATTCTGTAGTTTTCTGACCCTCTTTCTGTAGTTCGTTAAGTGTGTAACTCACAGTTTGTTTAAATAAAGTGTGACGTGGTTTCCTGCAGCGAGGAAACAAAGAGAAGGTGGACCAGGTTTCTGCAGGAAGTAGGTCAGAGTCAGGACACACACACACACACACACACACACACACAGGTGTAGGACAGTAATCCCTCAGAAACACCAACGTTTGTTTTCCTTTTGTCTTATCCTGCGAGGCCTTGAACGCACCACGTGACCCACTTAGCCGTGTGTGTGTGTGTGTGTGTGTGTGTGTGTGTGTGTGTGTGTGTGTGTGTGTGTGTGTGTGTGTGTGTGTGTGTGTGTGTGTGTGTGTGGTGTGTGTGCTGTGTGTGTGTGTGTGTGTGTGTGTGTGTGTGTGTGTGTGTGTGTGTGTGTGTGTGTGTGTGTGTGTGTGTGTGTGTGTGTGTGTGTGTGTGTGTGTGTGTGTGTGTGTGTGTGTTCTCTCAGGTTTCAGATCGTTCAGGGAGAACACGTGAAGCAAAGCTGAAACAACCTGTAGTGGAATTAAATACATATTACAATAAATACAAAAGGTCATGCTTGCGTGTATATCTGAAATAAATCGTTGTTTTTAATTGTAATTTCCCTAAAAAGCATTATTCTCATATTACATAAGGTCCAGTATAACGGCTGTGTTCATGGTGTGTTTTATCCGTTACATAACGCCGTCACTACTCGCCTCTCTGAGCCCTTTTGTTCGCTCTCCTTCATGTCCTCCATCACTACGAGCTGAAGCATGACTCAGCGTTAAGTGCAGTGGAGGCGTGCCATTGCATTGTGGGTAATTATGAAACCACAGAAAGAGAAGACATCGAGAGGAGAGTAATGGAGGAGGAATCAAACAAGGAAAGAAGACAAGTACATGAGAAGAGGAGTCAAGGAGAGGAGATGAACAGAGGAGACATAGAGAGCAATCGGAGAAAGAAACAAGGAGAGGAGACAAGGACATGAGAAGAGGAGTCAAGGAGAAGAGATGAGCAGAGGAGACATAGAGAGCAATAGGAGAAAGAGACAAGGACATGAGAAGAGGAGTCAATGAGAGGAAACAAGGAGAGGAAACAAGGAGAGGAGACATAGAGAGCAATACAGGAGAAAGAAACAAGGAGAGGAGACAAGGACACGAGGAGAGGAGTCAAGGAGAGGAGATTAGGAGAGGAGACTAGCAGAGAGGTAAGGACATGAGGAGAGGAGACACTGAGAGAAGAGTAATAGAGGAAGAAGAAATCAAGAAGGGAGAAGGGGGGAGACAAGGAGAGGAGATGAGAGGAGAAGGAGAGGAGAAGGAGATGAGGGGAGGGGAGAAGGAGAGGAGATGAGGGGAGAAGGAGAGGAGATGAGAGGATAAGGAGATGAGGAGATGAGAGGATAAGGAGATGAGAGGGGAAGGAGAGGAGATGAGGGGAGAAGGAGAGGAGATGAGAGGAGAAGGAGATGAGAGGGAGAGGAGAAGGAAATGAGAGGGGAACGAGATGAGAGGAGAAGGAGAGAAGGAGATGAGGAGCGAAGGAGATGAGAGGATAAGGAGATGAGATGAGGGGAGAAGGAGAGGAGATGAGGGGAGAAGGAGAGGAGATGAGAGGAGAAGGAGATGAGAGGGAGAGGAGATGAGGAGAAGGAGAGGAGATGAGAGGAGAAGGAAATGAGAGGGGAAAGAGATGAGGAGAGAAGGAGATGAGGAGAGAAGGAGATGAGAGGGGAAGGAGAGAAGGAGAGGAGAAGGAGATGAGAGGAGAAGGAGATGAGGAGGGAAGGAGAGGAGAGGAGAAGGAGAGGAGAGAAGGAGATGAGGAGGGAAGGAGATGAGGGAGGAAAGGTGCTGAAACCCAACAGAAGGCTTTTCTCTAGGATTAAGGGAAGATTATTTCCACTAAATCCTAATATGAATGTAAATAAAGTGAACAAAGGAAGTATCAAAGGAAGTATCAAAGGAAGTATCAAGGAAAGAGTGCAGAAAGAAAACTAAATCAAATCTAAAAGTAGAATCTGCAATCAAATGGATCAAATGGAAATAGAAACATATTTAAATAAACATAAGAAGTTAAAATAAAAATGTGGAAACAATATATAATATTAATGAAATATAATAAAAAATAATCATCAAAAATATGAAATTACATTTTTTAAAGTATATAAACAGAAAGTAAAAATTAAAATGTTAAATGAAATCTGTAGTTACTGAATATCTTTACAGACAAGCCCCTTTAAAACATCTATTGTGTTTCCAGGTAATAGATCTGTGTGTTGAATATAAACTGAGGGAGCAGGGGCTTCTGGGTAATGCCCCCCCCCCCCTCTGCATTAAGAGGCGGTTATTATGTGAGAGAAATACAGAAAGAACTAAAAATTAAACCCTTTTTTCTCCTCAAATCTTTTACTATAATGATCTGAGGAAATAAAACAAACGTATTTACATTCAATTGGACGTTGTTGACGTCTCCTGTAGTTCTATAGCTTTTAGTGCATGTCAATGGTCTGCAAAGTTATTATTAATTAAATATGGAATATTACAAATCAATAAACATTCAAAAAGTGTCTCCTCTCCTCGTCTCCTCTCCTTGTTTCCTCATCCTCCACTCTCCTTCTCTACCTGTCCTTCTTCCCTTCTCTTCATCTCCTTATCACCTCTCTTCCTTCTCTCCTTGTCTCCTAGTTTTTTTTTTCTCCTCCATTTCTCTCCTCTCCTTGTCTCCTCCC
>JAPTMU010000149.1:351238-366110 GCA_028583405.1 Pogonophryne albipinna | reverse complement strand
TGATGTTTTTTTCTTATTCGTGAAATACATTGTCACTGTTTTGTTAGTGTTTAAAGTAAGACACGAGATTTAAAATGTAATTTTCAGGTGAGTTGTAATACATTGTTTGACCGCCAGAGGGCAGCCCTGACTTAAGTTTTGATTAGAGAGACATTAAACCCACCAGAACAGAAAAGTGAATTTAAAAACAACAATAATCATTTTTAGTAATTTTTCAGACACTAAAATTAATAATATTATTTATGTTTTGATTTATTCTTTTTTCAACTAATTTAATGTCAAGAGCATTAATTGTTTTGGGGAATATTTCTTTTTTTATTAATACTTTTAATTAAGCAAGAAATGAATTGAGTGTGTTTACGTTGCTCCAAAGTTGGATAAATAAAACAAATAAACACTGAAATGTTGTTGTGATCCTTTTGCAGTTTGATTCTAAAAGAGGATTATATTTAATAAACCTGTAGTTTCATAATATCCTAAATAAATCACCTATTTTTATTAGTTTTGGTCGTTTTTGCGCAGCATGCACGCAGTGAGTATCTCCCTGAACCGCTGCGTCAAGTGTTTACATAGAGGGAGACCGGAAACAGAGAGGTATTCACAATAAAAGAGGCTCATTGAAAAATAAAATGTAACAATTCAATTAAAACATTTGAAAAAATCCATAAATTGAGTCAGCTGTGCTCTCTGACCCTCAATTCAGAGAAGTGTCAAAATAAAGTATATTATTTAATATCTGCAATGAAATGTAATTAAAAAATAAACAATTAATACCTTAAAATCTGCACTCTCTCTCTCTCTCTCTTCCTCTCTCTCTCTCCCTCCCTCTCTCTCACACACACACACACACACACACAATAATAATTCCTCCCGTTTTATTTTGAAAGGTCCCCACCGGAAGCTCTATCATTCCCTATGCATGTTTCCTCCGCGGCTCTTCAGTGAATCTCCAGCCGGGAAACAGAGGCTGTGATCGGGATGTGTCTCAGCTCTGCTCGGGAAGGAACCACCTCGCACTGTTTCATCTCCGTGTTCCGGACCCTTCAGGGATAACCTCATCACTACAGAAATGTGGATTAATTTAACCTCTTAAACGCTGAGATCTGACTGTTTTTAAATTAAATTAAGGAGCGTTTTAATGCGCAGCTGGAGACAAAACAGCTAGTTAGCTTAGCCGTTAGCCGCCTAGCTTCAAGGCCGTTTTCTCCTCACTTTCTGGCTCTAAAAGCGGGTTAAAAACCACTTCAAGAAGAGGAAGTGTTGCTTTCTTTCCCCACAAGGACTGGGAAGGATATGGAGAAGCGGTGTTCATCCTGCCGAACATCTGTCACCCTCCACGGGTCTGGGAAGTGAGTTTCCCCGGAGAACAGCTGCCTTCTCCGGCCAGTATTGACGCCTGCTGCCTCCTTTGGAAACTGGGAATGCATCCTCCAGCAGGCATGTAGAGGAGGGTACCCTGGGATTCACGCAGAACACACCACGGAGGAACTAATGCATTGGGTACACTGAGGAGAAAGCATCCTTTGAGGCTCCTGGAGGTCACTGCTTTCACCTTCCTCTCTGAAATACGACATTAAAACGCATCAAAAGTTGGCTGCAGAAACTGGGGATGCATCCTCCAGCAGGCATGTAGAGGAGGTACCCTGGGAGTCACGCAGAACACACCACAGAGGAACTAATGCACTGGGTACACTGGGGAGAAAGCATCCTTTGAGGCTCCTGGAGGTCACTGCTTGCTGTGTGAACACCTGAACCAAACCCCTCCAACAGGCATGTAGAGGAGGAACACCTGGGACCTGACACTGACTTCCGCCTGGGTTCCCTGTAGGAGGAAGCATGCTTTGAAGCTCACTGCTTCTTGTCTGAAAACCTGAAAACAAACCCCCCCAAAAGTCGCAGAGATGAACTACCAGCAGCACCTGGCCAACTCGGCCGCGATCCGGTCCGAGATCCAGAGGTTTGAGTCCGTGCACCCCAACATTTACTCCATCTACGAGCTGCTGGAGCGGGTGGAGGAGCCGCTGCTGCAGAACCAGATCCGGGAGCATGTCATCGCCATCGAAGGTAAGAAGCGTCCTACAAAGTGCCCCAACCCCGGGTACGGCTGAGAGGCCTTCCCCCGCTGCATGGGAGCTGCTATGTGTCAGACTTGGGGAGAACATGTGGTGCACGCGCTCCAAGGAAATCCATGAGTTCTTCTGAGGTTGCAAATTCACTACTTTAGAAATGTTGAGTTGACAAATTGAAGG
The DNA here is from genome assembly GCA_028583405.1 of Pogonophryne albipinna. Taxonomy (NCBI): domain Eukaryota; kingdom Metazoa; phylum Chordata; class Actinopteri; order Perciformes; family Artedidraconidae; genus Pogonophryne; species Pogonophryne albipinna. Next base: position 363,861 of record JAPTMU010000149.1, on the reverse strand, counting down.
AATGGATGATTTAGAGGGAATTGTTCAAAAACATCCCAAATAACTGGATGTAAAATGATGTTTCTAATATCATATTCCATCCCCTTGGTTACGCTCTGCTTGCACCGTTTCTATCTGTGTTTTCTTGCACATCTTTGGGGCTCCGGTTCTGGTTGTTTGCAGAGTTCAAATCAGCTGTGGACATTTTAAAGAAAGAGATCTGAAATGAAATGAAGTCAAAGTTCTGCAGAAAGTCTCTGAGAAGCAGCTTTTCTTATTCAACAGCAGAGTTGAGTTGTTGTTGTTGATAAGACGAGAGATAAGATGTATATTATTTGTCCTGAAGGAAATAGCCAGAGTTACAACAACACAATAAAACACGTAGAATACTTTACAGCGAAAAGCGGCATTTAGAAATGTTGTTTTGAGACATTTAGCCATTCCTCTGTTTCATCATCAGCTCCACTGATCAACACACACACACACACACACACACACACACACACACACACACACACACACACACACACAGAAACACTCACACTCACACACACACACAGAAACACTCACACTCACACACAGACACACAGAAACACACACACACACACACACACACACACACACACACACACACACACACAATGCCTTGTTGTTGTTGTTGCTTCTCTGCTGTCAACAGTTGTTTGTTTTGTTGCTTTGTTTACATCCACCTACAATGTGTTGGATTGAAAAGTGGAAGTACACGATGTGTTTGATGATTGAAGTAACTGTGTGTAAACTACGACTCTATGACGTTGATCTCCACCAGCTGTTTGAAGATCACTAAACGCGTGTTCGTCAGTAAGTGCTTTGAAATGATGCTAAAACCCTGTGACGTGACGCCCTATGTATCGATGCACTCATTAGTCTGAGTTGAATAAGATGTGTGCTGGTTGACTCGCCCTCCGTCCGGCCGTAGTTACCCTCAGCGTGTGTGTGGGGGGGGGGGGGGGGTTCTGAGCAGCGTCACGTGCTTTGTGTTAGCGTGTTTCGTTGCATTGACTGATCAGTGAGTTCTGCACACACACATCCTGTTTGTGTATCGATGCATTTCTGTGTGAGCTGCTCTCTTCGCTCTGACGAACTCTCCTGAAACTCAAAGGTCCTTTTCCTCTGAGCCGTTTCACCTCAGAGGAAAAGTCACGCTGCTACAAATGCGGCTTTCACACCAGCGCTTTTCCCTTTCTAGCTCCGAGCGGGAGCTTTTGTGGTTCAGCTCCGGTTTTCCTTTTCTGCTCCCGCTCTGTTCACACCGCCCAGAGCTGCCGCTGCTGCGTCATGACGTCACCGTTTACGTGCCTGCTTCATAAAATCCAAACCGCGCGGATATCTCTCACATCGACAACAACAACGGCCGATTGTATTGAAGCGCTGTTCGCTTTGGTTATGCTCTTACGAAACGAAATGGAAGGCATCGGACGACTTTACTTGGAACTTTACAAACATCACATGCGAAATGCACGACTTCTTTGTGGTCTTCAATATCTACTTCAACAACGAATCTGCCCCCGCCTCGACGTAAGAGACGTAAGCGACGCCGCCTCTTAGCTCCGAAGCTCTTGCCTCTAGACTAGTGTTAATTTCGTTGACTAAAACTATGACGAAATATGTTCGTCAACGACCTTTTTTTCCATGACGATGACGAGACGGCACCAACGGCAGTTAACAATAACTGTAACGAAATCATCATGCAATATCGTTGACGAAAAGTGACGAGACGAAAATGTAGTTTACTAAATAAAAACTATGCCAAAATCTCTCTTTACTTTCGTTGAGGAAAAATGAGGAGACGAAATATTATCAAAGATAACGTTACATTTCTGATAGTCAGTTTTTCTCCCAGCAGTTCCATTTCCTGTGCTGCGGCTGGGCAGCAGCTGTGTGTGTGTGCTGCGGCTGGGCAGCAGCTGTGTGTCTGTGGTGCGGCTGGGCAGCAGCTGTGTGTCTGTGCTGCGGCTGGGCAGCAGCTGTGTGTCTGTGCTGCGGCTGGGCAGCAGCTGTGTGTCTGTGCTACGGCTGGGCAGCAGCTGTGTGTCTGTGCTGCGGCAGGGCAGCAGCTGTGTGTCTGTGCTGCGGCTGGGCAGCAGCTGTGTGTCTGTGGTGCGGCTGGGCAGCAGCTGTGTGTGTGTGCTGCGGCTGGGCAGCAGCTGTGTGTCTGTGCTGCGGCTGGGCAGCAGCTGTGTGTCTGTGCTACGGCTGGGCAGCAGCTGTGTGTCTGTGCTGCGGCAGGGCAGCAGCTGTGTGTCTGTGCTGCGGCAGGGCAGCAGCTGTGTGTCTGTGCTGCGGCTGGGCAGCAGCTGTGTGTCTGTGCTGCGGCTGGGCAGCAGCTGTGTGTCTGTGCTGCGGCAGGGCAGCAGCTGTGTGTCTGTGCTGCGCGCGGCGGGAGATTTGAATTATACCGGGCAGCCGTAAAATATGAACTGTCAGGAAGACTCGGGGTCTAACTCGTGGTCTAACTCGTGGTCTAACTCGTGGTCTAACTCGTGGTCTAACTCGTGGTCTAACTAACCTTATTCAACAGAAAATGAAATGGCAACAACAGGGCTTAGGAGCAGTGGTCGCACTCGCGTTAACCGAATACCCCCCCCGTCAGCGCGAGTGAGTGATAAATTGTGCACTCGACGGGTAATAATGGATTATGACGGAAATGTTACGATCCTGTCCGTCAAAATGACTGACAACGAAAAAGTCTAAAGCCACCACTGCTTGGGAGAAAGAAACGATGTGATATTTGGGCCCATTTTCGCTACAATGAGGCGGAGAAAAAAAGAGAATGCATTGTTTCATCAGAAGGGAAGCAATGTGGCCAAAACACATGTAAAAACACCACAAACCTGATACTCTCTGCAAAGCTTCTTAATCATTCAACCTGTGTGGTTCATCAAATAAGGACAAGATATAATCTTATTTATTTATATATACTAAAATGACAAATGATTGTTTTCGACTAGTTTGACTGAAATGTTCTATATAATCTGATGACTAAAATAAGACTAAAATGCTCAGACTTTTAGTCGACTAAATCTTGACTAAATAAAAACAGGATGAAGGTGACTAAATATGACTAAAACTAAAAAGAACATTTAACACAGGACTAAGACTAAAACTAAATTAAAAAATAGCTGACGAAATTAACACAACTCTAGACCGACAATTTTTTGGAGCTGGAAGTGAACCGGATTCCGGAGCTAAGAGGCTCTGCGGTGTGAACAGGAAAAACCGGTACTTTTCAGCTCCAGCTCCGAGCCGGAGCCGGAGCTGGAGCTGAAAACGCGTTGGTGTGAAAGGGGCAAGAGAGACTTTGACTTTATTAGATCAACTTTGATTACAAGTAAGAAATGTCGCTTTTTATGCATTAAATTGTGATAAAATGTCTAAACCTGTTTGTTGTTTAGTTGTGCACCAAAACTGATAAAAGCAACAAATCCTTCATTCTTTGTTTTTCGCTGTAAATAAAAAGATGAATCCACTCATTAAAGGTTTTAACCCACTGCTGTAATACAGAGAATTATAGCAGCTAAAATACACACACTCACACACACACACACACACACACGTCCTAAAATAGGACATATGAAATAGAGAAAGAAGGCAGTTTCTTTGTGATATCTGAGCAGAATTAGTGGGTTTATCATAAATCTATAATTCAGTGAAAGTGGTTTCAGGAGATTTACAGAATAATCTGAGAAACGGTCGATTTTAAACTAAAAAAATGACAAAATGGATATTTGTCCAGATAATGTGTGATACGGGTTACATAAGGACTCAGTGAGTTGTGTAACGAGTCCAGATGTGAGTCTATTCTCCGCAGCAGCTCAGAGACTCAGACACTCAGTGACTCAGAGACTTAGTGACTCAGAGACTTAGAGACTTAGAGACTCAGTGACTTAAAGACTCAGTGACTTAGAGACTCAGTGACTCAGAGACTCAGTGACTCAGAGACTCAGTGACTCAGTGACTCAGAGAGAGAGACTCAGTGACAGAGACTCAGTGACAGAGACTCAGAGACTCAGTGACTCAGAGACTCAGTGACTCAGAGACTCTGTGACTCAGAGAGACTTAGAGACTCAGTGACTCAGAGACTCAGTGACAGAGACTCAGTGACTCAGTGACTCAGAGACTCAGTGACTCAGAGACTCTGTGACTCAGAGAGACTTAGAGACTCAGTGACTCAGAGACTCAGAGAGAGAGACTCTGTGACTCTGTGACTCAGAGACTCAGTGACTCAGAGACTCAGAGAGAGAGACTCAGTGACTCAGAGAGAGAGACTCAGTGACTCAGTGACTCAGAGAGACTTAGAGACTCAGTGACTCAGAGACTCAGTGACTCAGAGACTCAGTGACTCAGAGACTCAGAGAGACTCAGTGACTCAGAGAGACTTAGAGACTCAGTGACTCAGAGACTCAGAGAGAGAGACTCTGTGACTCTGTGACTCAGAGACTCAGTGACTCAGAGACTCAGAGAGAGAGACTCAGTGACTCAGAGAGAGAGACTCAGAGACTCAGTGACTCAGAGAGACTTAGAGACTCAGTGACTCAGAGACTTAGAGACTCAGAGACTCAGTGACTCAGAGACTCAGTGACTCAGAGAGAGAGACTCAGAGACTCAGTGACTCAGAGACTCAGAGACTCTGTGACTCAGAGAGACTTAGAGACTCAGAGAGAGAGACTCAGAGACTCTGTGACTCATAGACTCTGTGACTCAGAGACTCAGAGAGAGAGACTCAGTGACTCTGTGACTCAGAGACTCAGAGAGAGAGACTGTGTCGCTGCTGATGCTCTCTGAGGCCATTTACATCCAGAACCCAGGATTCCCACGCACTAAAGGGGATAAAAGCCCCTCAGAGCAAAGACACGCTGCGTTAATCCCCCTCACACCAAGCTGCAGCCCAAACTCTGCAGAGATATCGCTAATACCACTGCAATATTTACCTTTTTAGATGCAAAATATGTCTTCTCTTTGTTATTTCTTCACCCATTCTTCCATAAAACCTCTCTTAGACCAAACCCCACTAACTCAATTCCATGTCTTGCCGAACTCCATTGACTTAAGTCCAGATTCTGCAGAGATATTGGGGGGAAAACAAGAAATATTTTACTTTTTTAATGCAAAATATGCAATTTTTTGTGTCTAAAATCTATTATTTCCCCTCAAACTATCCCATAATATGCTCCTCCAACCACACACCAATCATGCATTCCTAATTCTTCAGAGATATCAGAAAAAAACACCAAACTCCAATCGGTTTAGTCCAGATTCTGTAGAGATATCAGAAAAAACACTTCAATATTTAGTTGTCAAGCAATAATCCTGATTGAAGTCCCAGCATGCACTCTGATTCTGTAGTTTTCTGACCCTCTTTCTGTAGTTCGTTAAGTGTGTAACTCACAGTTTGTTTAAATAAAGTGTGACGGTGTTTCCTGCAGCGAGGAAACAAAGAGAAGGTGGACCAGGTTTCTGCAGGAAGTAGGTCAGAGTCAGGACACACACACACACACACACACACACACACACACACACACAGGTGTAGGACAGTAATCCCTCAGAAACACCAACGTTTGTTTTCCTTTTGTCTTATCCTGCGAGGCCTTGAACGCACCACGTGACCCACTTAGCCGTGTGTGTGTGTGTGTGTGTGTGTGTGTGTGTGTGTGTGTGTGTGTGTGTGTGTGTGTGTGTGTGTGTGTGTGTGTGTGTGTGTGTGTGTGTGTGTGTGTGTGTGTGTGTGTGTGTGTGTGTGTGTGTGTGTGTGTGTGTGTGTGTGTGTGTGTGTGTGTGTGTGTGTGTGTGTGTGTGTGTGTGTGTGTGTGTGTGTGTGTGTGTGTGTGTGTTCTCTCAGGTTTCAGATCGTTCAGGGAGAACACGTGAAGCAAAGCTGAAACAACCTGTAGTGGAATTAAATACATATTACAATAAATACAAAAGGTCATGCTTGCGTGTATATCTGAAATAAATCGTTGTTTTTAATTGTAATTTCCCTAAAAAGCATTATTCTCATATTACATAAGGTCCAGTATAACGGCTGTGTTCATGGTGTGTTTTATCCGTTACATAACGCCGTCACTACTCGCCTCTCTGAGCCCTTTGTTCGCTCTCCTTCATGTCCTCCATCACTACGAGCTGAAGCATGACTCAGCGTTAAGTGCAGTGGAGGCGTGCCATTGCATTGTGGGTAATTATGAAACCACAGAAAGAGAAGACATCGAGAGGAGAGTAATGGAGGAGGAATCAAACAAGGAAAGAAGACAAGTACATGAGAAGAGGAGTCAAGGAGAGGAGATGAACAGAGGAGACATAGAGAGCAATCGGAGAAAGAAACAAGGAGAGGAGACAAGGACATGAGAAGAGGAGTCAAGGAGAAGAGATGAGGAGACGAGCAGAGGAGACATAGAGAGCAATAGGAGAAAGAGACAAGGACATGAGAAGAGGAGTCAAGGAGAGGAAACAAGGAGAGGAGACATAGAGAGCAATACAGGAGAAAGAAACAAGGAGAGGAGACAAGGACACGAGGAGAGGAGTCAAGGAGAGGAGATTAGGAGAGGAGACTAGCAGAGAGGTAAGGACATGAGGAGAGGAGACACTGAGAGAAGAGTAATAGAGGAAGAAGAAATGGAGAAGGGGGGAGAGAAGGAGAGGAGAAGGAGAGGAGATGAGGGGAGAAGGAGAGGAGATGAGGGGAGAAGGAGAGGAGAAGGAGATGAGGGGAGAAGGAGAGGAGATGAGAGGATAAGGAGATGAGAGGGGAAGGAGATGAGGAGAGAAGGAGATGAGGAGATGAGAGGATAAGGAGATGAGAGGGGAAGGAGAGGAGATGAGGGGAGAAGGAGAGGAGAGGAGAAGGAGATGAGAGGGAGAGGAGATGAGGGGAGAGGAGAAGGAAATGAGGAGAGAAGGAGATGAGAGGGGAAGGAGATGAGAGGAGAAGGAGATGAGGAGAGAAGGAGATGAGGAGAGGAGATGAGAGGATAAGGAGATGAGAGAAGGAGATGAGGGGAGAAGGAGAGGAGATGAGAGGGAGAGGAGATGAGGGGAGAAGGAGAGGAGATGAGAGGAGAAGGAAATTAGAGGAGAAAGAGATGAGGAGATGAGGAGAGAAGGAGATGAGAGGGGAAGGAGAGGAGAGGAGATGAGAGGAGAAGGAGATGAGGAGGGAAGGAGAGGAGAGGAGAAGGAGATGAGGAGAGAAGGAGATGAGGAGAGGAGATGAGAGGAGAAGGAGATGAGGGAGGAAAGGTGCTGAAACCCAACAGAAGGCTTTTCTCTAGGATTAAGGGAAGATTATTTCCACTAAATCCTAATATGAATGTAAATAAAGTGAACAAAGGAAGTATCAAGGAAGTATCAAGGAAAGTATCAAAGGAAGTATCAAGGAAAGAGTGCAGAAAGAAAACTAAATCAAATCTAAAAGTAGAATCTGCAATAAAATGGAAATAAAAACATATTTAAATAAACATAAGAAGTTAAAATAAAAATGTGGAAAAAATATATAATATTAATGAAATGTAATAAAAAATAATCATCAAAAATATGAAATTACATTTTTTAAAGTATATAAACAGAAAGTAAAAATTAAAATGTTAAATGAAATCTGTAGTTACTGAATATCTTTACAGACAAGCCCCTTTAGAACATGTATTGTGTTTCCAGGTAATAGATCTGTGTGTTGAATATAAACTGAGGGAGCAGGGGCTTCTGGGTAATGCCCCCCCCCCCCTCTGCATTAAGAGGCGGTTATTATGTGAGAAAAATACAGAAAGAACTAAAAATTAAACCCTTTTTTCTCCTCAAATCTTTTACTATAATGATCTGAGGACATAAAACAAACGTATTTACATTCAATTGGACGTTGTTGACGTCTCCTGTAGTTCTATAGCTTTTAGTGCATGTCAATGGTCTGCAAAGTTATTATTAATTAAATATGGAATATTACAAATCAATAAACATTCAAAAAGTGTCTCCTCGTCTCCTCTCCTTGTTTCCTCACCTCCTTCTCTACCTGTCTTCTTTCCCTTCTCTTCTCATCTCCTTATCACCTCTCTTCCCTTCCTCTCCTTGTCTCCTAGTTTTTTTTCTCCTCCATTTCTCTCCTCTCCTTGTCTCCTCCCTCCTCTCCTCTCCTTGTAATATCTCCTTGTTTCCTCATCCACTGTTTTTTCCTAAATGTGCCTCCTTTCTTCCCATGGTTTTCCTCATCTCCTCATCTCCTCTCCTCGTCTCCTCTCCTTGGCTCCTCACCTCCTTCTCTACCTGTCTTCTTTCCCTTCTCTTCTCATCTCCTTATCACCTCTCTTCCCGTCCTCCTCCCTTCCTCTCCTTGTCTCCTAGTTTTTTTTCCCCTCCATTTCTCTCCTCTCCTCATCTCCTCTCCTTGGCTCCTCACCTCCTTCTCTACCTGTCTTCTTTCCCTTCTCTTCTCATCTCCTTATCACCTCTCTTCCCGTCCTCCTCCCTTCCTCTCCTTGTCTCCTAGTTTTTTTTCCCCTCCATTTCTCTCCTCTCCTCATCTCCTCTCCTTGGCTCCTCACCTCCTTCTCTACCTGTCTTCTTTCCCTTCTCTTCTCATCTCCTTATCACCTCTCTTCCCTTCCTCCTCCCTTCCTCTCCTTGTCTCCTAGTTTTTTTCCCCTCCATTTCTCTCCTCTCCTTGTCTCCTCCCTCCTCTCCTCCTCCTCTCCTTGTAATATCTCCTCGTTTCCTCATCTACTGTTTTTTCCTAAATGTGCCTCCTTTCTTCCCATGGTTTTCCTCCTCTCCTCATCTCCTCTCCTTGGCTCCTCCCCCTCAAACTGTCCTCTGTGATGGACGGACTCTGAGTCTGAATAACAAGCTGACCAACAAACATTCAAAAAGTGTCTTTTTTTAACTGCCTTTCTGTCTTTTAACCGACAAACAATTAATAAACTAATAAACTAATAAACTAATAAACTAATAAACTGATAAACTAATAAACTGATAGAGAAAATCAATAAAACTGGAATATTGTCCCTAAAATAGGAAACGGTTATTTCCTTTCCTTAAAGTGCACTCTGGTTTCATCCCAGCTTGTGTTGCATCACAGAAACACAGCAGCTGTAAACGATGCGTTCAGGTGCAGCGATGTGTTCAGGGTTCTGACCTTTCTCTGTATTTTCCTGTCCCTCTGGCTGAAAGGAGACGGAGAGACGGATGTGTCCTCAGAGCTCAGTCTCTAAACACCCGTCAGACATTCAGAGAAGAAAGAAGCCTCAGTTTGAGACTCAATAGGCTCTGTGGGAGGGGTCAAAGGTCACTGACGCTCACAAAGACCCTCTCACGGAAAAACAATACAAACATATTCCATTCAATGATGACGGCCTGCTGGTGGCTCTTTTATTTTGAAGGAATTCGGGCGTCCCACTCAGATGTTTTTCTCCCAGAATGCTTTGTTGTTGTTGTTGTTGTTAAGGGATGAGCTTTCCTTTCCTTAGCCTGATTTCCTTTTTCCTCTCCTTGTCCCTAATTCTCGTCTAATCCTCTTCCTCCTCCTCCTCATCTTCCTCACATCAGCTGTTCCCCCGCCACAATAAAAGCCTCCTTCATCGTCTGTAACTCAAACTAAGAGACTCTGAGTCAGTGGGAGTTTCTCTAGAGACTCATCACAAAGGACAGTTTGAGGGGGAGGAAGGAGGTGAGGAGGGAGTCAAGGAGATGAGGGAGGAGACAAGGAGAGAAGGCAAGGAGAGGAGACATGAAGGAGGAAGAAACAAGGAGAGGAGACGTGAAGGAGGAAGAAACAAGGAGAGGAGACATGAAGGAGGAAGGAACAAGGAGAGGAGACGTGAAGGAGGAAGAAACAAGGAGAGGAGACGTGAAGGAGGAAGAAACAAGGAGAGGAGACGTGAAGGAGGAAGAAACAAGGAGAGGAGACATGAAGGAGGAAGAAACAAGGAGAGGAGACGTGAAGGAGGAAGAAACAAGGAGAGGAGACGTGAAGGAGGAAGAAACAAGGAGAGGAGACGAGAAGGAGGAAGAAACAAGGAGAGGAGACGTGAAGGAGGAAGAAACAAGGAGAGGAGACGTGAAGGAGGAAGAAACAAGGAGAGGAGACGTGAAGGAGGAAGAAACAAGGAGAGGAGACGTGAAGGAGGAAGAAACAAGGAGAGGAGACATGAAGGAGGAAGGAACAAGGAGAGGAGACGTGAAGGAGGAAGAAACAAGGAGAGGAGACGTGAAGGAGGAAGAAACAAGGAGAGGAGACGTGAAGGAGGAAGAAACAAGGAGAGGAGACGTGAAGGAGGAAGAAACAAGGAGAGGAGACGTGAAGGAGGAAGAAACAAGGAGAGGAGACGTGAAGGAGGAAGAAACAAGGAGAGGAGACGTGAAGGAGGAAGGAACAAGGAGAGGAGACGTGAAGGAGGAAGAAACAAGGAGAGGAGACGTGAAGGAGGAAGAAACAAGGAGAGGAGACGTGAAGGAGGAAGAAACAAGGAGAGGAGACGTGAAGGAGGAAGGAACAAGGAGAGGAGACGTGAAGGAGGAAGAAACAAGGAGAGGAGACGTGAAGGAGGAAGAAACAAGGAGAGGAGACGTGAAGGAGGAAGAAACAAGGAGAGGAGACGTGAAGGAGCAAGAAACAAGGAGAGGAGACGTGAAGGAGGAAGAAACAAGGAGAGGAGACGTGAAGGAGGAAGAAACAAGGAGAGGAGACGTGAAGGAGGAAGGAACAAGGAGAGGAGACGTGAAGGAGGAAGAAACAAGGAGAGGAGACGTGAAGGAGGAAGGAACAAGGAGAGGAGACGTGAAGGAGGAAGAAACAAGGAGAGGAGACGTGAAGGAGGAAGAAACAAGGAGAGGAGACGTGAAGGAGGAAGAAACAAGGAGAGGAGACGTGAAGGAGGAAGAAACAAGGAGAGGAGACGTGAAGGAGGAAGAAACAAGGAGAGGAGACGTGAAGGAGGAAGAAACAAGGAGAGGAGACGTGAAGGAGGAAGAAACAAGGAGAGGAGACGTGAAGGAGGAAGGAACAAGGAGAGGAGACGTGAAGGAGGAAGAAACAAGGAGAGGAGATGTGAAGGAGGAAGAAACAAGGAGAGGAGACGTGAAGGAGGAAGAAACAAGGAGAGGAGACGTGAAGGAGGAAGAAACAAGGAGAGGAGACGTGAAGGAGGAAGGAACAAGGAGAGGAGACGTGAAGGAGGAAGGAACAAGGAGAGGAACATGAATGTTTCCTTGTGTCCTAAATGAGGCTGTGATGAGAGATGGATCTGCGAGGCCTTCAGGCTCTCGGAGCGTCTGCTCCACAAACACAAGGAGGTCAGGTTTATAAAATAATGAAATCAACAGGAAGTGACATCACGGCTGTCCTGCCCGGCAACAAGAGAGCAGGAAGTCAAGGGACTATTTTTACATTTCAACGTTCAGCCATTGTTCCTCCGTCAGGGTCTTCATCCTGCAGCTGCACACACACACACACACACACATACACACACCACACACACACTCACTCACACCACACACACCTCTGCATCAGGATCACACACACACACACACACACACACACCTCTGCATCAGGATCACACACACACACACCTCTGCATCAGGATCACACACACACCTCTGCATCAGGATCACACACACACACACACACACACACCTCTGCATCAGGATCACACACACACACACCTCTGCATCAGGATCACACACACACACACACCTCTGCATCAGGATCACACACTCAGAAGACCCTGGGATGAATGACCCAGCGTCTCAGCGTCTCCCTAGCAGACTCCTCCCAGAGGACTTCAAACACCTCGAAGCACCAGAACGCTGCGAGTGTCATTCAAACATGAGACACTACTTGGCGTTATCATCAGCGTCATTTCTAGTTCTTCAACTACCGGTCTCTACTCAAAATATTTAAATGTGTGTGTGTTTGGCTCACGGCTGTCAGTGTGATTCTGTCTTCCTGAATTTGCATTTATCCCTGTGTGTGTGTGTGTGTGTGTGTGTGTGTGTGTGTGTGTGTGTGTGTGTGTGTGTGTGTGTGTGTGTGTGTGTGTGTGTGTGTGTGTGTGTGTGTGTGTGTGTGTGTGTGTGTGTGTGTGTGTGTGTGTGTGTGTGTGTGTGTGTGTGTGTGTGTGTGTGTGTGTGTGTGTGTGTGTGTGTGTGTGTGTGTGTGTGTGTGTGTGTGTGTGTGTGTGTGTGTGTGTGTGTGTGTGTGTGTGTGTGTGTGGTCACGGTCACATATGACTCAGTTTCTGCAGCCTCTCATTACAGCCGCTCTTCATGTTTAAAGTTGTTTTGTTTTAATGATAGCTTCTGTTTTAACCCGGTTTTAAAGAAAAATCCCACAATAAAAAGAGAGTATTATGGGATGTTTTATCTGTTCTGTTGAACTTTACCGGGTTTTCCCTCAAATCATTCAAAACCCAGTTCAAAACCTCCTTTGGAAATCCACTATTTTACCACAAAACTAGAAATATCTTCTGCTTGGACAAAAAAAATTACATCATCACCACATCCCACTGTTCTCTGGGTGGGTGAAATGCATTCTGGGTAATGTAGTCAGTGACAGGTGTGCTGGTTTTGAACTTGTGGCCTTTTTAATCTCATGCAAATTCAGACAGAAATCTGACCCAGTAAATCAC
>JAPTMU010000149.1:343738-346238 GCA_028583405.1 Pogonophryne albipinna | reverse complement strand
CCTGGAGCACCTGATGCACCTGGTGCACCTGATGCACCTGGAGCACCTGATGCACCTGGTGCACCTGACGCACCTGGAGCACCTGGTGCACCTGGAGCACCTGGTGCACCTGACGCACCTGATGCACCTGGTGCACCTGGAGCACCTGGTGCACCTGATGCACCTGGAGCACCTGAGCCGGTGCCACGACGAGGCTCTAGTTTTCAGTTAATCATTAGGACTTTCCGGGTAAGGGAAGTAGTTTTCTGCATATTGAGTATTTAAGATACTTTAATCTTATCTTAGACGTTCTTTCTTACATTGCATCTTTGAAAACACTCTGTGTTGTCCGGTTCATTTTTAAATCTATAAAGAGAGACTTTTGTAATGTGGAATTGAAAAGTGCACGACTTTGTTCTCTGAACACAGAAGCACTTTGAGCTGCCTTGTGTGGAAAGGTGCTTCTGATGTGAAGCATGCTGGGAGCTCCACTCCGGTCCAGTGCTTCCATGTACTCCTCCCCGGGCTTCCCCCCCTCCCCTCCCTCCCTCCCTCCCTCCCTCCCCCCCTCTCCTCGCTGTATCTGGGCTGTGTTTCACTCTGAGCAGCGGAGGAGAGGAGCACCGGAGCTTTGTGTCGTTTCAACCCGGAGATAGAGAGCTCACAGGCGGGGGAAACAGACTCAAACCCCCGCTCCACATCACGGAGGATTTACTCTCAGAAGGGGGGTGTTTGGGGCAGGAGAACGCGCCGTGGAGACACTTCAAACCGTGCGTAATGGAGAGCCCGGAGCTGTCAGAGTCCCGGTGCTGAAGCGCTTCCTTCCCGGTGCTTTCAGAGCGCTTCTCCGCCTGTTTGTTCATCCGAATCAAATCCGCAGGGATGAACCCGGAATGTGTTTCCTGCGTCAACATTTGCACATCTGGAGGTTCAGTGGAGGCTCCGTGCCCAGCCTGCAGGCTCTGAGGCTCTGAGACAGGTCTGACCCGGAGGAGCTGCTTCTTCACCACAGACACACTGGGTGCACAGATAGAGGGGGGGGGGGGGGAGTGTTACAGAAACACACCTTTCTGAGCTTCATGTTGCATCACTAGCTGCAGGAGTTAGTGTCTAAGACAAGTCTTAACATTTGCATTGTGTTAAGTTACAAAAAAGGCTGAACAAGTTAGTTGGAAAACTATATTTTTGTCACAGAAATACGGATTTAGTAGCATTTTTAAACCTCACTTTTAGTGCAATAATACCACAGAAAGATGCATGTGAAGGCTGCAGGAGTGAGGCTGTAGAAATCCTCACTTTTCTGCACAAACTAGAGGATTTTAGGTGTTTAGTGCTATATGGAGTAAGATGCACTTAAAGGGAGCACAGGTCAGTGAGTAGGAACAGCAGGGGTCAGTGAGTAGGAACAGCAGGGGTCAGTGAGTAGGAACAGCAGGGGTCAGTTAGTAGGAACAGCAGGGGTCAGTGTGTAGGAACAGCAGGGGTCAGTGTGTAGGAACAGCAGGGGTCAGTGTGTAGGAACAGCAGGGGTCAGTGAGTAGGAACAGCAGGGGTCAGTGAGTAGGAACAGCAGGGGTCAGTGAGTAGGAACAGCAGGGGTCAGTGAGTAGGAACAGCAGGGGTCAGTGAGTAGGAACAGCAGGGGTCAGTGGGTAGGAACAGCAGGGGTCAGTGGGGTCAGTGAGTAGGAACAGCAGGGGTCAGTGGGGTCAGTGAGTAGGAACAGCAGGGGTCAGTGAGTAGGAACAGCAGGGGTCAGTGAGTAGGAACAGCAGGGGTCAGTGGGGTTAGTGAGTAGGAACAGCAGGGGTCAGTGAGTAGGAACAGCAGGGGTCAGTGAGTAGGAACAGCAGGGGTCAGTGGGGTCAGTGAGTAGGAACAGCAGGGGTCAGTGAGTAGGAACAGCAGGGGTCAGTGAGTAGGAACAGCAGGGGTCAGTGGGGTCAGTGAGTAGGAACAGCAGGGGTCAGTGAGTCGAGTCTCCGTGATGTACCTGCTGGACAGTCCCTCTGACAGGATGGAGCGAGAGACGCCTCAGAGGAAGACGGTGTACCGGATCTCCCTCACCTTAGTGAAGAGGGAGAGTCTGGATGAGAACGATGGAGAGGACCATGGGGGGTCCCGGCGGGAGACGGGGGGGGAGAAGAAGCTCCTGGAACAGCTGCAGGAGGTGGAGGACGAGTCAGAGGAAGAAGAGCTTTCTAACGGCATCATGAGGAACTTCAGGACGTTTAGCACCGGGCAGCTGGAGCTCGGGAGGCGGAAGATCGCCAGGAAGCTGCGTCTGGGGAGGGAGAAGGAGACCCCCCCCAAGAAGAAGGAGACCCCCCTGAGAAAAAAGGACTCTCAAGAGGGGGAGGACACACTTAAGGACTCACTTAAGGACTCACTTAAGGACTCACTAAAGGAGGCGAAATGTCCTGTAGAAACGAAGAGAAAGCTCCTGAAGGCGAGAAGCATCGAGGAGGGAACCTGCAACGCCCCCTCCAGGACTAACGGACAAACGACCCCCCATGAGACC
>JAPTMU010000149.1:314610-342985 GCA_028583405.1 Pogonophryne albipinna | reverse complement strand
GTTGAATTTGTGGAGGAAGTAAACATGCAATATCCAGAAGTGTGCAGAAACTAATACATAAGGGTCACTAATAATACATGTAATATAATAATTAGCTCACAGTACTTCTGTACACCTGCATGAGTAACATTTAAACTGGACTTTTACCTGTAATGGAGTATTTTCAGAGTTGATCTACTTTTACTAAAATAAAGTATCCGAGTACTTTTTTCACCTCTAACTTTTGCTATGTAGTTAGCGTAGCAAAGTTAGCAGCCAGTGCTAGGTGCATACTACTCAGATCTGGTACTTGAGTAAAAGTAATTGTGAAACTTCCCCATGATGCCCCTGCTGATTAATATCTTGATTAATGTGCAGCTGTGTGTGTGTGTGTGTGTGTGTGTGTGTGTGGTGTGTGTGTGTGTGTGTGGTGTGTGGTGTGTGTGTGTGTGTGTGTGGTGTGTGTGTGTGTGTGTGTGTTTTGTGTGTGTGTGTGTGTGGTGTTGTGTGAGTACGTGTGTGAGGCGTTGCGGGGGATTATAAGGGCGGTGTGTTTGCTCGCAGCAGAAACTCATTGTTAGCATCGCGCGGCGGGGGCTCGGGGCCCTGAAAGCTTCTCTGTTCCTGCTCCACTGCTTATTGTTGGAAAAATTGTCGCCCCAAAAAAAATTAGCATAGAAGAATCCACAAACGCAAATGACAGCTGCTTAGCTGAAACAAAGGGGAAATGGCTTTTGGTTGTTCTTGTTATGCTAATGATCTCTGTAGTCTCTGCGTGCCGCCACATGCTAACCATTCACTGCCTGCACTCTGCGCAACATGCTAACCACTCACTGCCTGCACTCTGCGCAACATGCTAACCACTCACTGTCTTTACTCTGCTCAACATGCTAACCACTCACTGCCTTTACTCTGCTCAACATGCTAACCACTCACTGTCTTTACTCTGCGCAACATGCTAACCACTCACTGCCTGCACTCTGCGCAACATGCTAACCACTCACTGTCTTTAATCTGCGCAACATGCTAACCACTCACTGTGTTTACTCTGCGCAACATGCTAACCACTCACTGTCTTTACTCTGCGCAACATGCTAACCACACACTGTCTTTACTCTGCGCAACATGCTAACCACTCACTGTCTCTACTCTGCGCAACATGCTAACCACTCACTGTCTTTACTCTGCGCAACATGCTAACCACTCACTGTCTTTACTCTGCGCAACATGCTAACCACTCACTGTCTCTACTCTGCGCAACATGCTAACCATTCACTGCCTGCACTCTGCGCAACATGCTAACCACTCACTGCCTGCACTCTGCGCAACATGCTAACCACTCACTGTCTTTACTCTGCGCAACATGCTAACCACTCACTGTGTTTACTCTGCGCAACATGCTAACCACTCACTGTCTTTACTCTGCGCAACATGCTAACCACTCACTGTCTCTACTCTGCGCAACATGCTAACCATTCACTGCCTGCACTCTGCGCAACATGCTAACCACTCACTGCCTGCACTCTGCGCAACATGCTAACCACTCACTGCCTTTACTCTGCGCAACATGCTAACCACTCACTGTGTTTACTCTGCGCAACATGCTAACCACTCACTGTCTTTACTCTGCGCAACATGCTAACCACTCACTGTGTTTACTCTGCGCAACATGCTAACCACTCACTGTCTTTACTCTGCGCAACATGCTAACCACTCACTGTGTTTACTCTGCGCAACATGCTAACCACTCACTGTCTTTACTCTGCGCAACATGCTAACCACTCACTGTGTTTACTCTGCGCAACATGCTAACCACTCACTGTCTTTACTCTGCGCAACATGCTAACCACTCACTGTCTTTACTCTGCGCAACATGCTAACCACTCACTGTCTTTACTCTGCGCAACATGCTAACCACTCACTGTCTTTACTCTGCGCAACATGCTAACCACTCACTGCCTGCACTCTGCGCAACATGCTAACCACTCACTGCCTTTACTCTGCGCAACATGCTAACCACTCACTGTCTTTACTCTGCGCAACATGCTAACCACTCACTGCCTGCACTCTGCGCAACATGCTAACCACTCACTGTCTTTACTCTGCGCAACATGCTAACCACTCACTGTCTTTACTCTGCGCAACATGCTAACCACTCACTGTCTTTACTCTGCGCAACATGCTAACCACTCACTGTCTTTACTCTGCGCAACATGCTAACCACTCACTGTCTTTACTCTGCGCAACATGCTAACCACTCACTGCCTTTACTCTGCGCAACATGCTAACCACTCACTGCCTTTACTCTGCGCAACATGCTAACCACTCACTGTCTTTACTTTGCGCAACATGCTAACCACTCACTGTCTTTACTCTGCGCAACATGCTAACCACTCACTGTCTTTACTCTGCGCAACATGCTAACCACTCACTGCCTGCACTCTGCGCAACATGCTAACCACTCACTGTCTTTACTCTGCGCAACATGCTAACCACTCACTGCCTTTACTCTGCGCAACATGCTAACCACTCACTGCCTTACTCTGCGCAACATGCTAACCACTCACTGTCTTTACTTTGCGCAACATGCTAACCACTCACTGTCTTTACTCTGCGCAACATGCTAACCACTCACTGCCTGCACTCTGCGCAACATGCTAACCACTCACTGCCTGCACTCTGCGCAACATGCTAACCACTCACTGTCTTTACTCTGCGCAACATGCTAACCACTCACTGTCTTACTCTGCTCACCAGTGTTGGGCAAGTTACTTCCAAAATGTAATACATTACATATTACTGTCTTTTTAAAGTAATAAGTTACATTACAATATTACTGTCTCTGAAATGTAATGAGTTACACTACTTTTATATTACTTTTTAGTTACTTTCACCAAAATAACCACAAAAGAATGGCTAGGTATTTTAAATGCTAAAATGTAGTTTAGTGCAGCTCATTATATATGTGGTGTAGCATAACAACTGTGTAGGCCCTTAAGGCTACTAACAACTTGTATTACACGGCTTAGTTGAATACTCAATTCTTAACATGTGACACGTTGTTAATCCAGTACAGACCACTGTCAAGGACTATGATGAAGGTTGCTCAGGAGGATCCAGAAAGAGAAAGGAAAAGAGGTTAAAAGACGGAGCGCTGGACGTCAGATAAATCACCAGAAGAAGGCAGACAGGAAGTGAACAGTAACAGGACACGGAATGGGCTCTGTAGTTTGTTTAGTATATGGCCGTGTAGCGGGGTAATGTGCAGCGGGCCTTATGGGGGAAAGAGCACCCGACCGGCGGATCAGGGAACCAGATCAGAACCAGATCAGAACCAGATCAGAACCAGATCAGAACCAGCCTGAAGCGTAAACACCAGGTTTACTAATCTACCGCATAATTTATCTCTGATGTCGGAATGTCTCGCGATGTTAGTCAATTCTTAAAAAACAAAACACCATTTAATTTCTGGTTGAAATGTGTTGTAACTGCGTTACTGAGAATTTTAACGGGTAATATATTACCCACATTCATCAGTAATGCATTACATTACTTCGTTACAGCAAAAAGTAATACATTACTGTAACTCCGTTACTTTTGTAACGCGTTACACCCAACACTGGTACTCACCACTCACTGCCTTTACTCTGAGCCGCAGGTCTTGTTCTTGAGTCAAAGTAGAAGGACTCAGATCTTGAGTAAAAGTAGAAGTACTCAGATGTTGAGTAAAAGTAGAAGTACTCAGATGTTGAGTAAAAGTAGAAGTACTCAGATGTTGTACTTGAGTAAAAGTAGAAGTACTCAGATCTTGAGTAAAAGTAGAAGTACTCAGATGTTGAGTAAAAGTAGAAGTACTCAGATGTTGTACTTGAGTAAAAGTAGAAGTACTCAGATCTTGTTCTTGAGTAAAAGTAGAAGTACTCAGATCTTGTACTTGAGTAAAAGTAGAAGTACTCTGATCTTGTTCTTGAGTAAAAGTAGAAGTACTCAGATCTTGAGTAAAAGTAGAAGTACTCAGATGTTGTACTTGAGTAAAAGTAGAAGTACTCAGATGTTGTACTTGAGTAAAAGTAGAAGTACTCAGATCTTGTTCTTGAGTAAAAGTAGAAGTACTCAGATCTTGTGGATCCGCACCAGTCTGGTTTCAAGGCAGGTCACTCCACAGAAACTGCCCTCCTTGCTGTCACTGAGGAACTGCACACTGCTAAAGCAGCCTCCCTCTCCTCTGTCATCATCCTGTTGGACCTGTCAGCTGCATTCGACACGGTGAATCATCAGATCCTCCTTCGCACTCTCCAAGAACTTGGAGTTTCCAGGCTCTGCACTTTCCCTCTCACCTCATACCTCAAAGACCGTACCTACAGGGTAACTTGGAGAGGGTCCGAGTCCGACCCTTGTCAATTAACTACAGGGGTCCCTCAGGGCTCTGTTCTTGGTCCCCTTCTCTTCTCCTTGTACACAAACTCGCTCGGATCAGTCATTAGCCCGCATGGTTTTTCATACCACTGCTACGCTGACGACACCCAATTAATTCTGTCCTTTCCCCGCTCAGAGACCCAGGTCGTCGCACGCATCTCTGCTTGTCTAGCTGACATCTCTCAGTGGATGTCTGCTCATCACCTCAAGCTCAACCTTGACAAGACTGAACTGCTTTTCCTTCCGGGAAAAGATTGTCCCACTCTTGACCTAACAATCAACATCGGCACCTCTGTTGTTTCCCCGACTCAGACTGCAAGGAATCTGGGTGTGACCCTAGATAACAACCTGTCCTTCACTGCAAACATCGCTGCTACAACCCGCTGCTGCAGATACACGCTTTACAACATCAGGAGGATACGTCCCCAGCTGACCCAGAAAGCCACGCAGGTTCTGGTCCAGGCTCTCGTCATCTCACGCCTAGACTACTGCAACTCCCTCCTGGCTGGTCTACCTGCATGTGCCCTCCGACCTCTGCAGCTCATCCAGAATGCAGCGGCTCGTCTGGTCTTCAACCTTCCTAAATGTTCCCACACCACTCCGCTCCTCCGCTCCCTCCACTGGCTTCCGATAACTGCTAGAATCCACTTCAAGACACTGGTACTTGCGTACCATGCTGCGAATGGATCTGGCCCTTCCTACATCCAGGACATGGTTAAACCGTACACCCCAGCACGTGCACTCCGCTCTGCATCAACCAAACGACTCGCTGCACCCTCGCTGCCAAGGGGACCCAAGTTCCCATCAGCAGAAACACGTGGGTTTGCTATCCTGGCTCCAAGATGGTGGAATGAGCTCCCATTGACATCAGGACAGCAGAAAGCTTACACACCTTCCAGACTGAAAACTCATCTCTTTCAACTCCACTTCGAGCAATAGAACTATTAACAAAGCACTTATATACTAATAAAGGACTGGCTTACCTAAAGCCAGTTGAGTAGCACTTGAAATGTTTGGCTCTATGAAACCTGATGTACTTTATGATTCTGTTTTCTTCAAGGTTGTGTTTTGTTGGTCGAACGCACTTACTGTAAGTCGCTTTGGATAAAAGCGTCAGCTAAATGTAATGTGATCTTGTACTTGAGTAAAAGTAGAAGTACTCTGATCTTGTACTTGAGAAAAAGTAGAAGTACTCTGATCTTGTACTTGAGAAAAAGTAGAAGTACTCTGATCTTGTAGTGAAAGTAGAAGTACTCAGATCTTGTAGTGAAAGTAGAAGTACTCAGATCTTGTACTTGAGTAAAAGTAGAAGTACTCAGATATTGTACTTGAGTAAAAGTAGAAGTACTCAGATCTAGTACTTGAGTAAAAGTAGAAGTACTCTGATCTTGTACTTGAGTAAAAGTAGAAGTACTCTGATCTTGTACTTGAGTAAAAGTAGAAGTACTCAGATCTTGTACTTGAGTAAAAGTAGAAGTACTCTGATCTTGTACTTGAGTAAAAGTAGAAGTACTCTGATCTTGTACTTGAGTAAAAGTAGAAGTACTCAGATCTTGTAGTGAAAGTAGAAGTACTCAGATCTTGTACTTGAGTAAAAGTAGAAGTACTCAGATCTTGTAGTGAAAGTAGAAGTACTCAGATCTTGTACTTGAGTAAAAGTAGAAGTACTCAGATGTTGTACTTGAGTAAAAGTAGAAGTACTCAGATCTTGTAGTGAAAGTAGAAGTACTCAGATCTTGTACTTGAGTAAAAGTAGAAGTACTCTGATCTTGTAGTGAAAGTAGAAGTACTCAGATCTTGTACTTGAGTAAAAGTAGAAGTACTCAGATATTGTACTTGAGTAAAAGTAGAAGTACTCAGATCTAGTACTTGAGTAAAAGTAGAAGTACTCTGATCTTGTACTTGAGTAAAAGTAGAAGTACTCTGATCTTGTACTTGAGAAAAAGTAGAAGTACTCTGATCTTGTAGTGAAAGTAGAAGTACTCAGATCTTGTACTTGAGTAAAAGTAGAAGTACTCAGATATTGTACTTGAGTAAAAGTAGAAGTACTCAGATCTAGTACTTGAGTAAAAGTAGAAGTACTCTGATCTTGTACTTGAGTAAAAGTAGAAGTACTCTGATCTTGTACTTGAGTAAAAGTAGAAGTACTCAGATCTTGTACTTGAGTAAAAGTAGAAGTACTCTGATCTTGTACTTGAGTAAAAGTAGAAGTACTCTGATCTTGTACTTGAGTAAAAGTAGAAGTACTCAGATCTTGTAGTGAAAGTAGAAGTACTCAGATCTTGTACTTGAGTAAAAGTAGAAGTACTCAGATCTTGTAGTGAAAGTAGAAGTACTCAGATCTTGTACTTGAGTAAAAGTAGAAGTACTCAGATGTTGTACTTGAGTAAAAGTAGAAGTACTCAGATCTTGTAGTGAAAGTAGAAGTACTCAGATCTTGTACTTGAGTAAAAGTAGAAGTACTCAGATCTTGTACTTGAGTAAAAGTAGAAGTACTCAGATCTTGTACTTGAGTAAAAGTAGAAGTACTCAGATCTTGTACTTGAGTAAAAGTAGAAGTACTCTGATCTTGTACTTGAGTAAAAGTAGAAGTACTCTGATCTTGTACTTGAGTAAAAGTAGAAGTACTCAGATCTTGTAGTGAAAGTAGAAGTACTCAGATCTTGTTCTTGAGTAAAAGTAGAAGTACTCAGATCTTATACTTGAGTAAAAGTAGAAGTACTCAGATGTTGAGTAAAAGTAGAAGTACTCAGATGTTGTACTTGAGTAAAAGTAGAAGTACTCAGATCTTGTTCTTGAGTAAAAGTAGAAGTACTCAGATCTTGTACTTGAGTAAAAGTAGAACTACTCAGATCTTGAGTAAAAGTAGAAGTACTCAGATGTTGTACTTGAGTAAAAGTAGAAGTACTCAGATGTTGTACTTGAGTAAAAGTAGAAGTACTCAGATCTTGTACTTGAGTAAAAGTAGAAGTACTCAGATCTTGTACTTGAGTAAAAGTAGAAGTACTCAGATCTAGTACTTGAGTAAAAGTAGAAGTACTCAGATCTTGTACTTAGTAAAAGTAGAAGTACTCTGATCTTGTACTTGAGTAAAAGTAGAAGTATTCAGATCTTGTAGTGAAAGTAGAAGTACTCAGATCTTGTACTTGAGTAAAAGTAGAAGTACTCAGATCTTGTACTTGAGTAAAAGTAGAAGTACTCAGATCTTGTAGTAAAAGTAGAAGTACTCAGATCTTGTACTTGAGTAAAAGTAGAAGTACTCAGATCTTGTACTTGAGTAAAAGTAGAAGTACTCAGATCTTGTACTTGAGTAAAAGTAGAAGTACTCAGATCTTGTAGTAAAAGTAGAAGTACTCAGGTCTTGTACTTGAGTAAAAGTAGAAGTACTCAGATCTTGTACTTGAGTAAAAGTAGAAGTACTCAGATCTTGTACTTGAGTAAAAGTAGAAGTACCAGAGTGTAGGAATACTCTGTTACAGTAAAAGTCCTGCATTCAAAATGTTCCTCAAGTGAAAGTAGAAAAGTATTCTCATCAAAATATAGTGAAAGACAGTAAAAGTATTCGTTGTGCAGATTGGTCCATTTCAGAATAATATATATGATATGTTTTATAATGATTGATCATGAAAGTGTTCTCAAAGCTGGTGAAGGTGCAGCTAGTCTGAATGGCTTTGTAGACTGCAGGGTAGCTGGTGAAGGTGCAGCTAGTCTGAATGGCTTTGTAGACTGCAGGGTAGCTGGTGGATTTACTCCAGGTGGAACTAAAGTCTGATTCAACACTTGGTTAGATTTCACATCATCCAAATGTGTATAACCTTAAAACGTCTTCAGACCCTTAGCACCAAGCGTCTGATTCTGCAGACGAACCTCTTGTTTCTGAAATCAGCCGAACTGCTCTCCCTGAGAAAGGTCTGCTTAGTATGCTAATGTATTCCTGTGAAACAAAGTGAGCAGTGAAAGGGATTGTGTTTCAGCCTAATGAGCGCAGGATTCATCACGAGACACGTGGAGCCACGCCGCCGTTTCTTTGCACAGAAGTTGGACGTTATCCTGAAAAAGAAACGAAAAGAGGGTCTACAGAAGAAGCTACCCAGTTGCATGATGGGACATGTAGTGTCCAGTGTTGTTAGAGATACCTCTGCTGTAGAAACCTGTGCTACATCGCTATGGAACCCCTTCAAACATACTATTTCTGAAATCTAAGGAACAATCAGAGTGCATGATGGGACTTGTAGTTTCAAGTGATTTTAAGAAGACAGTTAAGTTTGAATCGGACCCGACTTTCAGCACTTATGAACTGGTGCTTCCCCTTCATTTCCTTTGCCATTGACTGGCCACAGATCTTCCCAGTTGCATTATGTCACTGTTGCATGATGGGACATGTAGTCTCCAGTGTTTTTTATACTCTCAGGGCTTTGTGTTCGGTGCATGGAGCCGGTGTTTGGTATTCCCTGCACAGAAACTCCTGCCCTGCCATCCTGATTCTCCCCCCCTGCTTTAACAACTCAATCTGCACCAAAGACCCTCCTCTAAAGCACTTCTGCTGACCAGAGGACATGCTGTTACTCATGTACACAGGACAGTTTGAGTTCACCTGAAAATCTGAGTTTTGGGGATATTTTACAGACATTTTGAAGCTAAAATCTGTTTTATTTAAACAAAGCAATAGTTTGCATTATAAGCAGGGGCTTCAACTAAAGTAAAGTCTATGAAAATGTTAATTTTAATGCAGCAGGTTTGCATGCTTAAGGTCTGTGTGTGTGTGTGTGTGTGTGTGTGTGTGTGTGTGTGTGTGTGTGTGTGTGTGTGTGTGTGTGTGTGTGTGTGTGTGTGTGTGTGTGTGTGTGTGTGTGTGTGTGTGTGTGTGTGTGTGTGTGTGTGTGTGTGTGTGTGTGTGTGTGTGTGTGTGTGTGTGTGTGTGTGTGTGTGTGTGGTGCTTAAACTTACAATTCTCAAGATTTTCTTTACATAAATGAACCGTTTTATTAATATTTAAAGTGAAGCTGATTTTAAAGTAGGTTACATGTTATTCTATGGAGCAAATATTAGAGACTGAGCCCAAACATGTTGAAAAAAGCTAACTTATTCTTCAAATGTATGCAAATAACTTACAGATTATTTGCTGAATTTAAATGTATTTTGTATCTTTGGAAACTTCATAATCTCTGCTAGACTTTAGAGTAATGCTATGGGTTCAAACAAACGTTGTAATGACTTAATGAAGGCTTTAATGTGGTGCAGTTTCATGCTGCAATGTTATTTATTGTGTTATTCCCACTGCAAAGCCACCCTCTGAGCTCCTCCTGTAACAACAGATAAGCTCCTGAGTGTGTGGCCATGGCAAAAATAATTCAACACCAAATCCACCTTAAGACCATAATGGCGTTCTGTAACCCGGCACAAATTCCCCCAAAGCCTCTTAATCACACCCGTTGTACGGTTTCAAGAGATGAAGTCATGGCGGGAGATTAGCTGCTGACCCGCGATGCCTTCACATGCGGGCGGTAAGCGCAGGAAAAATCCAAACCAGGTGTCTCAGGGACGGAAAACCAAGCTGTAACAAGGCGGATTAAAAATGCAAAAAGTACACGAGGACGGAGGAAGGCAGAAAGCAGCGGGGGGTCATCGAGTGCGTTTTAAACTACGTTCGAGTCCCTTGACGACTTTTAATGCAGAACAGAAGTGCAGGAAGTACGCTCAGTCTGCAGCTCTCTGTTTACACCCAGAAAAATGCACTTTATAGCTTATTTTCCACTGAAATGAGCAAATACTAAGGAACCCTAACCCTAACTAAGGATAACCTATCAACTGCTTTCCTCTGTCTTGCAACCTTGACCGTTTCCCACGCTGTGTTTGTTGGTAATTTACTGAAAAGACAACATGGAAACGTCCACAAAGACGCGATGGAAACGTCCACAAAGACACGATGGAAACGTCCACAAAGACGCGATGGAAACGTCCATAAAGACACGATGGAAACGTCCACAAAGACGCGATGGAAACGTCCACAAAGACACGATGGAAACGTCCACAAAGACATGATGGAAACGTCCACAAAGACACAATGGAAACGTCCACAAAGACGCGATGGAAACGTCCATAAAGACGCGATGGAAACGTCCACAAAGACGCGATGGAAGCGTCCACAAAGACACGATGGAAACGTCCACAAAGACGCGATGGAAACGTCCACAAAGACGCGATGGAAACGTCCACAAAGACGCGATGGAAACGTCCAAAAAGACGCGATGGAAACGTCCACAAAGCCGCGATGGAAACGTCCAAAAAGACGCGATGGAAACCTCCACAAAGACGCGATGGAAACCTCCACAAAGACGCGATGGAAACGTCCACAAAGACACGATGGAAACGTCCACAAAGACGCGATGGAAGAGTCCACAAAGACACGATGGAAACATCCACAAAGACGCGATGGAAACGTCCACAAAGACGCGATGGAAACGTCCACAAAGGCACGATGGAAACATCCACAAAGACGCGATGGAAACGTCCACAAAAACGCGATGGAAACGTCCACAAAGACGCGATGGAAACGTCCACAAAGACGCGATGGAAACGTCCACAAAGACACAATGGAAACATC
Source organism: Pogonophryne albipinna (assembly GCA_028583405.1). Classification (NCBI taxonomy): domain Eukaryota; kingdom Metazoa; phylum Chordata; class Actinopteri; order Perciformes; family Artedidraconidae; genus Pogonophryne; species Pogonophryne albipinna. Next base: position 331,986 of record JAPTMU010000149.1, on the reverse strand, counting down.
CACAAAGACGCGATGGAAACGTCCACAAAGACGCGATGGAAACGTCCACAAAGACACGATGGAAACGTCCACAAAGACACGATGGAAACGTCCACAAAGACACGATGGAAACGTCCACAAAGACACAATGGAAACGTCCACAAAGACGCGATGGAAACGTCCACAAAGACGCGATGGAAACGTCCACAAAGACGCGATGGAAACGTCCACAAAGACGCGATGGAAACGTCCACAAAGACGCGATGGAAACGTCCACAAAGACGCAATGGAAACGTCCACAAAGACGCGATGGAAACGTCAAAAAAGACGCGATGGAAACGTCCACAAAGACGCAATGGAAACGTCCAAAAAGACACGATGGAAACGTCCACAAAGACACGATGGAAACGTCCAAAAAGACACGATGGAAACATCCACAAAGACACGATGGAGACGTCCACAAAGACACAATGGAAACGTCCACAAAGACAAGATGGAAACGTCCAAAAAGACACGATGGAAACGTCCAAAAAGACACGATGGAAACGTCCAAAAAGACGCGATGGAAACGTCCAAAAAGACGCGATGGAAACGTCCACAAAGACACGATGGAAACGTCCAAAAAGACACGATGGAAACGTCCACTAAGACACGATCGAGACGTCCACAAAGACACGATGGAAACGTCCATAAAGACGCGATGGAAACGTCCACAAAGACACGATGGAAACGTCCATAAAGACGCGATGGAAACGTCCACAAAGACACAATGGAAACGTCCACAAAGACACGATGGAAACGTCCAAAAAGACACGATGGAAACGTCCACAAAGACGCGATGGAAACGTCCACAAAGACACGATGGAAACGTCCACAAAGACACGATGGAAACGTCCACAAAGACACGATGGAAACGTCCACAAAGACGCGATGGAAACGTCCACAAAGACGCGATGGAAACGTCCACAAAGACGCGATGGAAACGTCCACAAAGACACAATGGAAACATCCACAAAGACGCGATGGAAACGTCCACAAAGACGCGATGGAAACGTCCACAAAGACACGATGGAAACGTCCACAAAGACACGATGGAAACGTCCACAAAGACACGATGGAAACGTCCACAAAGACACAATGGAAACGTCCACAAAGACGCGATGGAAACGTCCACAAAGACGCGATGGAAACGTCCACAAAGACGCGATGGAAACGTCCACAAAGACGCGATGGAAACGTCCACAAAGACGCAATGGAAACGTCCACAAAGACGCGATGGAAACGTCAAAAAAGACGCGATGGAAACGTCCACAAAGACGCGATGGAAACGTCCAAAAAGACACGATGGAAACGTCCACAAAGACACGATGGAAACGTCCAAAAAGACACGATGGAAACATCCACAAAGACACGATGGAGACGTCCACAAAGACACAATGGAAACGTCCACAAAGACAAGATGGAAACGTCCAAAAAGACACGATGGAAACGTCCAAAAAGACACGATGGAAACGTCCAAAAAGACGCGATGGAAACGTCCAAAAAGACGCGATGGAAACGTCCACAAAGACACGATGGAAACGTCCAAAAAGACACGATGGAAACGTCCACTAAGACACGATCGAGACGTCCACAAAGACACGATGGAAACGTCCATAAAGACGCGATGGAAACGTCCACAAAGACACGATGGAAACGTCCATAAAGACGCGATGGAAACGTCCACAAAGACACAATGGAAACGTCCACAAAGACACGATGGAAACGTCCAAAAAGACACGATGGAAACGTCCACAAAGACGCGATGGAAACGTCCACAAAGACACGATGGAAACGTCCACAAAGACACGATGGAAACGTCCACAAAGACACGATGGAAACGTCCACAAAGACGCGATGGAAACGTCCACAAAGACGCGATGGAAACGTCCACAAGACGCGATGGAAACGTCCACAAAGACGCGATGGAAGCGTCCACAAAGACGCGATGGAAGCGTCCACAAAGACGCGATGGAAACGTCCACAAAGACGCGATGGAAACGTCCACAAAGACGCGATGGAAACGTCCACAAAGACGCGATGGAAACGTCCACAAAGACGCGATGGAAACGTCCACAAAGACGCGATGGAAACGTCCAAAAAGACACGATGGAAACGTCCACAAAGACACGATGGAAACGTCCAAAAAGACACGATGGAAACGTCCACAAAGACACGATGGAGACGTCCACAAAGACACAATGGAAACGTCCACAAAGACAAGATGGAAACGTCCAAAAAGACACGATGGAAACGTCCAAAAAGACACGATGGAAACGTCCAAAAAGACGCGATGGAAACGTCCAAAAAGACGCGATGGAAACGTCCACAAAGACACGATGGAAACGTCCAAAAAGACACGATGGAAACGTCCACTAAGACACGATCGAGACGTCCACAAAGACGCGATGGAAACGTCCATAAAGACGCGATGGAAACGTCCACAAAGACACGATGGAAACGTCCACAAAGACACGATGGAAACATCCACAAAGACACGATGGAGACGTCCACAAAGACGCGATGGAAACGTCCATAAAGACGCGATGGAAACGTCCACAAAGACACGATGGAAACGTCCACAAAGACACGATGGAAACGTCCAAAAAGACACGATGGAAACGTCCACAAAGACACGATGGAAACGTCCATAAAGACGCAATGGAAACGTCCACAAAGACACGATGGAAACGTCCACAAAGACACGATGGAAACGTCCACAAAGACACGATGGAAACGTCCACAAAGACACGATGGAAACGTCCACAAAGACGCGATGGAAACGTCCACAAAGACACGATGGAAACGTCCACAAAGACACGATGGAAACGTCCAAAAACCAAAATCGAGGCTCAAAAAGCAAAGTGAACTAACCAATGGGTGACTCTTCCCACACTGATCGTTCGAGGATAAATGTTATTTAGGCTCCCATCGTGACTCTAAATCTAACTTTATTTAGTTATTGAAGTCCTCATCTGTTTGGACGAATCAAAACGGCTGAATGAAATGCTAAATATTCCATCTTATGTGATAAAATCATACTTTGACCAGTTTTCAATATACAAACCTGATGCATTTCAGCTTTAAACTCATCCTTGTGACTTAAATCTGACTCTAACCAAGTCTGTAGCTTTTTACTTTTATCTATCAATTAATTTGCATCCAAACTTCCTCCTCAATGTTCCACTTGTTTCTGACTCTGTTCAGTTGCTGTTTGATATCAGAAGAGATGTATTGGATGTTTCCTGAATGAATGCAGGTGTTTCTCTGACCCTGGTTCCCACAAGTCCCACAAAAGAGTTTTGCATCAAAAGAAAACTTGAATTTTCTATGATTTTTGGTCAATTTTCCGCCTCGTTTCTAATGTATTCAGACCCTTTTCCCTCTGAGGTATCAAAGGACATTTATTGGACGTTTAATGAATGATTCCAGGTGTTTTACTGACCCTGGTTCCCACAGATTTATAGCCTTAAAATGTCTTGTTTAGCACTTAGGTCAACCCTTAACTGTTCAGAAAGCCAACATTGGGACCACCAAAAACCAAGTGCTTTGAATCTAGTCTGTTTACGGTAACTTTTGAAGAGTTTTGCATAAAAAAAAGAAGATATTTCTATCATTTTTGGTCCATTTTCCGCCTTCTTCCTTTGTATTCAGTCCCTTTTTGCTGGAAAATATCAAAATACATTTATTAAACATTAAATGATTGACCCTGGTTCCTTAAAATCCCCCAAATCAGAGTTTTGCATAAAAAGAAATTGAATATTCTTAGATTATCGGTACATTTTCCGCCTCCAATACTCAGTCCCTTTTTGCTGGGAAATATCAATAGACAGGTATTAGACATTATTTTATTGACTGGTTCCTACAAATCAGAGTTTTGCATAAAAAAAACATGAATTTTCTGTCATTTTCGGTCAATGTTCCGCCTGGTTTCTAACGTGTCTCCGTTTGCAGTGAGACATGAGAGGAGATGAGTGAATGTTTCCAGGTGTTTCTCTGACCCTGGTTCCCACTGATCTAACCCCAGATCAGGGTCCTCTGGTCCCCTAACAACAGCTCAGTGTGACCCCCGAGGGCCCCAAATATGCAGAACTAATGACAAGAAATATATTCCCCCCCCCCCTCTGCTTTAACCCTTTATCAACAACCTGCTGCAAAACGACATATTTGTGTAAATTTAAAGAAAATGTTCGCTTTTTTCAACATTTTTCGACTCAGTTAATATTTGCTCCGTATTTTGTCTAAAAGCAGCTGCAGAGAAATCAGCTATAAATAAAGTCTAAATGTGACCTTTGTTTTAGGGCAAATATTCAGAAAATGCTCACATTTAATGAACTTTTTACAAAACCTTATGAACAACCAGACATTTCTGACAATAATTGAGTGCAATTTTAACATTTCTATGCCTCTGTAGATTATTTAAACATCTCACAGATTAAATAAACTGTATTATGAAGGTTTTAAAGCAGAACTTTTACTTGTTTTTGAGTATTTATGAGTTTATTTCACTAACTTTGACGCCTCAATTGGCCATAAATCATCTTATCTACAGTATTAGTGTCTTAATTAACTCAGAATTTTCATCCAAAACTGAAATCACCATCGATTTTTTTTAGTCACTTTATGATGTCATGAGCACCATTGCGTTTTTTTAAACCAATCATTTCTCAGGGGGCGTGGCCAGCAGCAGCTCATTAGCATTTAAAGCTACAGTCACACAATCAGCACTTTTTGGAACAGGGCTGAAACAGAGGGGATTATGGGAAGGCATTTGGTGTTTCAGCCGATCAGTGTCGTAGTCTTTTAGTGTGTCTTTGTGGTCCTTTAGTGTGTCTTTGTAGTCCTGTAGTGTCCATTGTAGTCATTTAGTGTCTCTTTGTAGTCCTGTAGTGTCCATTTGTAGTCATTTAGTGTCTCTTTGTAGTCCTTTAGTGTCCATTTGTAGTCCTTTTGTGTGTCTTTGTAGTCCTGTAGTGTCCATTTGTAGTCATTTAGTGTCTCTTTGTAGTCCTGTAGTGTCCATTTGTAGTCATTTAGTGTCTCTTTGTAGTCCTGTAGTGTCCATTTGTAGTCATTTAGTGTCTCTTTGTAGTCCTGTAGTGTCCATTTGTAGTCATTTAGTGTCTCTTTGTAGTCCTTTAGTGTCCATTTGTAGTCCTTTTGTGTGTCTTTGTAGTCCTGTAGTGTCCATTTGTAGTCTTTGAGTGTCTCTTTGTAGTCCTGTAGTGTCCATTTGTAGTCATTTAGTGTCTCTTTGTAGTCCTTTAGTGTCCATTTGTAGTCCTTTAGTGTCTATTTGTAGTCCTTTTGTAGTCATTTAGTGTCTATTTGTAGTCATTTTTAAACCAATCATCTCTCGGGGGGTGTGGCCAGCTGCAGCTCATTAGCATTTAAAGCTACAGACACACAATCAGCACTTTTTGGAACAGGGCTGAAACAGAGGGGATTGTGGGAAGGCATTTGGTGTTTCAGCCAATCAGAGACGGGCTCTGTATACCCATGGTTTGTTAAAGAGGAGAATAATGGATGTGCGTCCTTTAAATTCCCGTCAGTCACTCAGAGGAAACTAATTGGGGATTTCCCAAGAAGCCATTGGTGCGTCTCTCTGCCACTTGCTGCCCTACTTTCTGACAAAGAGAGGAGGGTTTTTTTGTTTGTTTTCCTGAAGTCATCGTGCTCGAACGCTCCCGAGATCCTGACCTAGAAACACGGATCAGCGTCAGATTAAACAGGAAAATAGCAGCTTGCTCACTGTACTCATTATGAGACTCATGAATATTCAGGAGTGCACGTCACTGAATATTCTGATGAGCCCTCCTCCTCCTCCTTCTCCTTCTTCTTCTCCTCCTCATGCATATTCATGGTGTTCAGTTGGAGGCAGTGATCCAGCAGAGGCTTACCAACCGTCTGCAGCGTTTAGCAGCACAAAGCACGGAGAAAACACAACATGCGTTACATCACCGCCGCTTAATTAAAGACGCTCAATGTGCCCTGAATGGAAACTAAATGTGTTTAATTACAAAGTTTAAACTGAAGAAGGAGATAATGCATGTCGTTTTTCTGGCTTTGCTTGTAAAATAACCCCCAAATCTAGTTTTTTACTAAATGCATCTTGTATTAATGTCTCCAGATGCAGATAAAGTCAATTAAATGCAATTAAATTCACAATATCATCCATAAAATCGATCGTTAACATAAGAACAATGAGAGGAATGCCATACAATTCAGTTTAGTGTCTCTCTGTAGTCCTTTAGTGTCAATTTCTAGTCCTTTAGTGTCTCTCTGTCGTCCTTTAGTGTCTCTCTGTAGTCCTTTAGTGTCTCTCTGTAGTCCTTTAGTGTCATTTTGTAGTCCTTTAGTGTCTCTCTGTCGTCCTTTAGTGTCTCTCTGTAGTCCTTTTGTGTCTCTCTGTAGTCCTTTAGTGTCTCTCTGTCGTCCTTTAGTGTCTCTCTGTAGTCCTTTAGTGTCTCTCTGTCGTCCTTTAGTGTCTCTCTGTAGTCCTTTAGTGTCTCTCTGTAGTCCTTTAGTGTCTCTCTGTCGTCCTTTAGTGTCTCTCTGTAGTCCTTTAGTGTCTCTCTGTCGTCCTTTAGTGTCTCTCTGTAGTCCTTTAGTGTCTCTCTGTAGTCCTTTAGTGTCTCTCTGTCGTCCTTTAGTGTCTCTCTGTAGTCCTTTAGTGTCTCTCTGTCGTCCTTTAGTGTCTCTCTGTAGTCCTTTTGTGTCTCTCTGTAGTCCTTTTGTGTCTCTCTGTAGTCCTTTTGTGTCTCTCTGTAGTCCTTTTGTGTCTCTCTGTAGTCCTTTAGTGTCATTTTGTAGTCCTTTAGTGTCTCTCTGTCGTCCTTTAGTGTCTCTCTGTAGTCCTTTTGTGTCTCTCTGTAGTCCTTTAGTGTCTCTCTGTAGTCCTTTAGTGTCATTTTGTAGTCCTTTAGTGTCTCTCTGTCGTCCTTTAGTGTCTCTCTGTAGTCCTTTTGTGTCTCTCTGTAGTCCTTTAGTGTCTCTCTGTCGTCCTTTAGTGTCTCTCTGTAGTCCTTTAGTGTCTCTCTGTCGTCCTTTAGTGTCTCTCTGTAGTCCTTTAGTGTCTCTCTGTACTCCTTTAGTGTCTCTCTGTAGTCCTTTAGTGTCAATTTGTAGTCCTTTAGTGTCTCTCTGTAGTCCTTTAGTGTCTCTCTGTAGTCCTTTAGTGTCTCTCTGTAGTCCTCTAATGTATCTTTGTAGTCCTTTAGTGTCTATTTGTAGTCCTTTAGTGTCTCTTTGTAGTCCCTTAGTGTCTCTCTCTAGTCCTTTAGTGTCTCTTTGTAGTCCTTTAGTGTCTCTCTGTAGTCCTTTAGTGTCTCTTTGTAGTCCTTTAGTGTCTCTCTGTAGTCCTTTAGTGTCTCTTTGTAGTCCTTTAGTGTCTCTCTGTAGTCCTTAGTGTCTCTCTGTAGTCCTTTAGTGTCTCTCTGTAGTCCTTTAGTGTCTCTTTGTAGTCCTTAGTGTCTCTTTGTAGTCCCTTAGTGTCTCTCTCTAGTCCTTTAGTGTCTCTTTGTAGTCCTTTAGTGTCTCTCTGTAGTCCTTTAGTGTCTCTGTGTAGTCCTTAGTGTCTCTTTGTAGTCCCTTAGTGTCTCTCTCTAGTCCTTTAGTGTCTCTTTGTAGTCCTTTAGTGTCTCTCTGTAGTCCTTTAGTGTCTCTCTGTAGTCCTTTAGTGTCTCTCTGTAGTCCTTTAGTGTCTCTCTGTAGTCCTTAGTGTCTCTTTGTAGTCCCTTAGTGTCTCTCTCTAGTCCTTTAGTGTCTCTTTGTAGTCCTTTAGTGTCTCTCTGTAGTCCTTTAGTGTCTCTCTGTAGTCCTTTAGTGTCTCTCTGTAGTCCTTTAGTGTCTCTTTGTAGTCCTTTAGTGTCTCTCTGTAGTCCTTTAGTGTCTCTTTGTAGTCCTTTAGTGTCTCTCTGTAGTCCTTTAGTGTCTCTTTGTAGTCCTGTAGTCTCTCTTTGTAGTCCTTTAGTGTCAATTTGTGTATCATATGAAAGCTGAGATTCCACAGATTTCAGAGGTATAACTACCTCACTGTGCGCTCAAAACTCACGGCAGCGAAGACAACACACAACTTCACTTTATGGGCCAAAACCGCAAATACCTCTTACCTTTGCTGTTTTCTGATCAAAAGTCGTGTTCAATGGCATTAAAACGCATAAAACGCAGCTGAAGGTTAATCCAATGTCTCTGTGTCACTTTGAAATGATTACTGATAATCCATCAGCATATTTATGGCAATAAACGTAGTTTTCATATAGAGCGTAGCAGAGCTTTCGGTTTTTGGCAAACTTTGTGCGCATCACTCTCACTCCTCATGGTAACGTGTAGATGGATTTTAGGAACTTCCCCTCGATTCTATTGGCTCTGACGGTTCAAAAGAGATGTCAATCACCAAAATCGACCAATGGGTTCCAGAGAAATGGCAAATCTTTTTCTAATCCTCTCTAAAAAGTTCAAATATCACTTGTTTTGCTTCAATCTTGATACAGGGTACTTATTATATGTTATAGTTTGGATTCCTAAAGCTTTTAGTCTACTATCCCATCATTCAAGGGTGGGTTTCACCAGGGACGTGCACAGACATTTGGAGGGGTTATTGCTCTAAACTGGAGATCAAACCCCCCCCCCCCCCCCGAAAAAAACACAAGACCCTTTGAAAATTCTAACTTGTTTTTAATGTAAAAGGTTCATAAAATAAAAACACAACGCTGTCATTGCAAGTGACACTCAGTTTACTTTTATGTCCAACTGCTACATTCGTTATTCAGGCACATGTTTTGTTTTGCGGTCCATATCTCATTAAAATATCTAATATTAGTAACTATTAAAGAAAGAATGGGGACAATTCTGTTTTAATGTAGTTTGACCTTTGTAACTGCTGTGCAGACATACTGATAAAATAGGGCCTCTAACTAATTACCTTAAATAAACTCACTAATGAAACCAGTTCAATACGCATTATTCTTATCATTCTTTATGAGCGCAGTGACGGTAAGGTGTCTAATTACTTATTTATTTAGTATTCCATAACTTAATAACAGAGATGGTCAAACTAAAGTAGAGACATGGCAGAAATCCTACAATGAAGCGGGCAGTGAAGTGTTCACCCGTGAGAGGGCGATCAAGAGAGAGAGGGTGAGGGAGTTTACGGAGCAGATGAAAAGACACAGAAAGACAGAAGCACAATAACAAGTATATTTAGGTGTTTTTTTTTTGTAAATAACCGACGGTGTCAAGAGGAAGTAAAGTCCCCTGGTTGTCCCCTATACTCTAACTGCCATGAGACAACTCAAAATCAATATAAGCATATTTAAAAACGGGGACATTTCCGGGGACAGATTGACCCGGGGATTTGCCACCAAAGCCAGGCAGACACATGTTCACCAGAGCCACATGAGGCCGGAGGGCTTTCCTTTGCTTTCAGCTGTCAGATTGTAAACAAAGTCACGTGACTGGGGGCAGACGACAGCGCTGACAAGGTGTGTTTTATCGCAGCGAGACGCTGCAATACTAATTGTGGGCTCATCATGTTGATTCGGCCACAACAGAAGAAATGTACAATCTGAATTTACTTCTACATCCAACTCACAGGTTTATCATTGCTTTGAGAAAAAAGAGGATTAATGTAACCCTTTTAGAAGATATGGTCCTTTGTTCTGGGAATGTCATTTTCCAGCCTGAGACCTGAAAAACAGGCTCAGGGCTTAACAGGATGAATCATCATCATCATTAGCTTTTATTTGGTCCATTATTAAAAGACATACAACACTCAAATATAAATGAATAAAGGCAGTGACACCATGTTCCCACGGAGGTGACTGGTATCATACAGCACTGAGACACGGATTTGAAAGCAGCATAATGACAGAGTTATGATATTCAATGGACAGATGAATTTGTACATCAGATTTCTCCAGAGAGCATGGAACGTGTTAACTCGTGCGTTACCGAATCTGTCAGTGTTGACTCTCGTCAGCCTGTCAGTGTGAAGAATGCTCTTTATTTCTAACGTGTTTCTCATTTTAAACCCGGATTCCCGGCCGTGAGGATCAGATCTGGAGAGTTTCCCTCGAGGCGACAGGTACTGAAAACTGTTAAGTAACATGATGGATGATTCAACTTTCCTCGTCCTGAAACATATTAAATCTGTAAATCAGCAGGAACACCTGAACTGTTTTAAGAACATCCATAAAACACTTTTTGTTCATTGCCATGTCTACACTGTAGCTTCTGTGCAAATGACAACAAAGCCTTGAAACTAGAAAAGGAAGAGAACATCGAGTCCACATCGCTGTCAAAACACTGAAGCTGTTTTTAGCAGCTTCACGACAGCGAGTTCACCGCAGGTACGTGAGGTGTCTCTCATTAGCATTCCTGTGGTTTGTGGTGGATTAGCTAATGTCAAGCGACGTGATGAAACAGCTCGCGTGTCAACCAGGCTTGGAATTTCGTCATTTTAGGGGCAAGGCCATTTGGCCTTTGGTGTTACACATTTTTTCAGGGCGCGAAGGCCACATGCCAGGGCACAAAGGCCGTTGAGGGAAACATTTGGATTTGGAGCTTGCAAATAAATAACTTCACTTTTTTATAAAAAAAACACACGAATGACATGGAAAACAAATCACTTTTTTAATATCAATAATGTCAAACATGATATCATCATATAGGCCTATGCCTCCTTAGTATTACCGTATAAATATAATACTTTGAATAATTAGTGTTTGGTATGTTTTCCATCTACTACTTCTCCCATTCACAAATCCAAAATCAAATCAAAAAATCAAAAATTCTATTAATATGTAACAAATATAATATGTAACAAATATAATATGTAACAAATATAATATGTAACAAATATATTCCATTTCAGAGCAGAAGAAACAGCCTATGCACATACATCATTCAGCAGTGTGTGTGCGTGTGTGTGTGTGTGTACGAGAGTCTCTTTAATCAACTCCTCACAGCTCTGGTCAGAAACTGGACAAAAGTTAAACATGTACAAACCACAGACTGTCATGGCGAATACAATCGCTGCTTTAATTCTGTCTTTAGGACGTTGTTGTGAGTGTGGACGGAGCAGCTACAGGTTAGTTTAGCCTGATTGATCCATTCAGAAAACACGCATTTTAAAAGGTTTCTCGCTTGCCGTCTTATCTGCAGACTTGTCAAAGCATTAATTTATGTTTTTTACTAACCGGTATCAGTATTTAGTTACTTCGGCATCATTTTGAAACGTGTATTACAATAAATCACGGTCAAATATGTTCATTTTGTCGCAGTTGGTTTCCACCACAGTATTTACATGGAAATAAGCCCCGCCCCCTCTCCGGCGCTTTCTGTTTGAATGACAGGAGTAAACAGCTGACAGCCGCGGTGAAACTCCAGCGGTTAGAGCGATGAGAATATTCGCATCACGTCCGTTGTGAACGCAGCATAATGCAGTTCAGAAAACACTGTTCTGTCGCTTTTAAAGCAACTTTGAGATTTTAACAGTATCAGGGGCCCAAAGGCCATGGTGGCCGTAGGACGTACAATTATTTGTGGGGCATAACGGCCAGACCGAGGGGCCACGGCGGCCATGGCCGTCATGGCCGCCGTGAAAATCCTACCCTGGTGTCAACTGACATCCCCACAAAAAACGCTCTATAATCGACTGAACTTCAGACGTGATCCCTCTGACAAAACACCTCATCATTCATCTGTAAAGAAGGTCTGCTGTAGAGGTATTTTTAAATCTGTTTTTATTACAGAACAACCACAGCCCCATGTGACTCAGACTGCAGTTCAGCTAAAGGCCGCTAGGTGGTGCCTCATGGAGATTACAATTGGAAAAACGTAACTTTTAATTGATTTAATGTCCATTTTTACTCCAATTTCTTCCTTTACATCGGCAGGAGAGGACTCTTTAAAGTAGAGACACTACATACTGATATACACCTGGACACCAGCAGGAGAGGACTCTTTAAAGTAGAGACACTACATACTGTTATGACCGGCCCGTTGGCCACAACAGAAAAACCAGGAGAGACGCTCAAAGTTTCCACCAATCTCCGCACTTTATTCGGCAACACCAAAAACAGCAGAGGGTGGACGAGGGGAAAGGATCACGGTCAGTTCCTCCGCAGCAGGCTTGGAGAGAGTCATGACGGGCTGTAACTCCGGGCAGCTGGGCTTAAGTAGCACCTCCGGCCAGGTGTCCCCAATCACGCTGATTGGACCTGCAACAACATTCACACCCTCACAGGCCCCAAGCTCTGGGGCCGTCACAGCCCCCCCCATGAAGTCAGGGTTCCCAACAGAACCCTGGCACCCAAATCAACCACTTTACCAAAACATAGTGCCCACCACAATGAGAGAAAACAACAGGACACTGGAATGCTGCGACTAGTTAACCCACACTAACATGGCATTACTCACCGGGGGCCCGAGACAATGCATCCGCCACCACATTGTCCCTCCCCTTGATATGGCGAATGTCCAAATCATAGGACTGGAGCATCAGAGCCCAGCGCATCAGCCTTTGGTTAGGGCACTGTAGAGAACTGAGAAAGGTTAACGGGTTGTGATCCGTAAAGACCACAACCGGTACCGAGCCAACATACACACTGAAGTGCTGTAACGCTAAAATCAAGGCTAGCGTTTCCTTTTCAATCACTGAATAGTTCAGCTGATGTTTGATAAACTTTTTTGAAAATAAACTAACTGGCTTATCCACACCCAAATCATCAGGCTGCAACAGCACCGCCCCTGCACGGACATAACTTGCATCCACTTCAAGTTTTACTGGTTTCTCCCACTGTGGAGCTGCCAACACAGGAGCGTTAGATACCAGTGACTTAACGCTCTCAAAACTTTGTTGACACTCAGAGGACCAAACATATTTAGCTTTACCCTTTAGCAGATCGGTGAGTGGCGCAACCACAGCAGAGACATTTCTGCAAAAACAACGATAAAACCCCACCATCCCCAAAAACCGCATCAGCTCCTTCTTAGTTGTGGGTGGAGCATAGTTATCAACAGCTTGCACCTTTGCGCGCACCGCACACACTTTGCCTTGCCCCACTATACGACCCAAGTAAGTAACTGTGGCCTTTGCGAACTCACACTTGGCGAGGTTAACTGTCAGATTAGCGTTAGCCAGGCGGTCAAACCATTTTTTCATGCGATCAAGATGGACCCCCCAGTCATCCGAATAGACGACCACGTCGTCCAGATATTTCCTTTATTTATACAGATAAATCCCATTGAGATCATTGATCTCTTTTTCAAGGGAGACCTGCTCAAGTAGTTCCACATGAAACATACACAGAACAACAAAAGGACATCTTACAGCATCATTTACATAATTATCCACATAAACAGGTACCAATAGCTTCCGATTGACTAGCATCCAACCGAGCTTTAAAAACATTTAGTGGCACCAGATTGTTCAGTTTCCATGTAATTTGCAGACTATTCCAAGACAGAGGAGCTGCGCATCTAAAAGCTATCTTCCCTAAGACAGTCCTAGCAGTTGGCACATTTAATAAAACCACAGCATTCGATCTCAGGCAGGAGCCACTTACAATTCTCCGTGAGATCAGGGAGCAGATATAAGATGGAAGTTTCCCTAACATGGCTTTGTATATAAAAATGTACCAGTGACTGAGCCTCCGTACAGTTAGTGAAAGCAAACCAGCCCTTGCATACAGGGTGCAGTGATGGGTTAATGCTTTACAGTTTGTCACAAATCTCAGTGCACTGTGATAGGCAGCATCTAACTTGCTCAGGCAATGGGCAGGTGCATTCATATACATCAGATCACCAGAGTCCAGCACAGGTCAAAAGGTCACAGAGCCTTTTCCTGGCCTCAAGCGAGAAACAGGACTTGTTCCTGTAGAAGAAACCTAGCCTAACCCTCAGCTTTTTAAGCAGGTTATTGACATGAAGTTTAAAAGTGAGACAATCATCAAGCCAGATACCCAGGTATTTGTAACAGGTAACCACTTCAAGTTTTATTCCTTGCGTAGTTACAATATCTAAAACAGGCTCTGGTGTCTTTTTAGCTTTAGAAAAGAGCATTACCTTGGTTTTTATCAACATTTAAAAGAAGCTTTAGTTCAGAGAGCTGAGTCTGAATAATGTTAAAAACAGCCTGTAATTTAACACCAGCCTCCTGAATGGAGGGACCTGCACAGGACATCACGGTATCATCCGCATACAAATGTAAAGTAGCTTCATCCACATTTTCACCTAAACTGTTGATGTAGATGGAGAATAAAAGTGGACCTAAAACAGAACCTTGAGGAACACCATTAGCAATGTTCAACCACTCAGAAGACAGCCCATTAAGATATACCGAGCATCCCTCCAGATCTCCAACAACCTTGTTCATCAGGCGTTGAAACGTTGCTGGCGCATTTCGTAAACCAAAGGGCATCGCACAATAAGAGTACAACCCTGTGGGTGTAACAAACGCGGCAATCTCCCGTGCTCTCTTAGACAAAGGAACCTGCCAGTAGCCTTTCAAGAGGTCAAATTTACTGACAAACTTAGCCGATCCCACCTGGTCAATACAATCCTCCATGCGGGGAAGCGGGAAAGAATCTGATTTTGTGACCTTATTGACCTTACGAAAGTCTGAACAAAATCTTGGAGTGTTGTCTGCTTTCGGCACCAGCAGACAGGGTGAGGCCCAGCTAGAACAGGATGGCTCCGCAATCCCAATCCCGTAACTTTTAATTGATTTAATGACCATTTTTACTCCAATTTCTTCCTTTACATCGGCAGGAGAGGACTCTTTAAAGTAGAGACACTACATACTGATATACACCTGAACATCAGCAGGAGAGGACTCTTTAAAGTAGAGACACTACATACTGATATACACCTGAACATCAGCAGGAGAGGACTCTTTAAAGTAGAGACACTACATACTGATATACACCTGAACATCAGCAGGAGAGGACTCTTTAAAGTAGAGACACTACATACTGATATACACCTGAACATCAGCAGGAGAGGACTCTTTAAAGTAGAGACACTATACTGATATACACCTGAACATCAGCAGGAGAGGACTCTTTAAAGTAGAGACACTACATACTGATATACACCTGAACATCAGCAGGAGAGGACTCTTTAAAGTAGAGACACTACATACTGATATACACCTGAACATCAGCAGGAGAGGACTCTTTAAAGTAGAGACACTACATACTGATATACACCTGAACATCAGCAGGAGAGGACTCTTTAAAGTAGAGACACTACATACTGATATACACCTGAACATCAGCAGGAGAGGACTCTTTAAAGTAGAGACACTACATACTGATATACACCTGAACATCAGCAGGAGAGGACTCTTTAAAGTAGAGACACTACATACTGATATACACCTGAACATCAGCAGGAGAGGACTCTTTAAAGTAGAGACACTACATACTGATATACACCTGAACATCAGCAGGAGAGGACTCTTTAAAGTAGAGACACTACATACTGATATACACCTGAATATGTCGTCTTTAATGAAACATATCCACTCATCAGTTGTCTCGTTCCTGAGTGGCAGCTCTTGAGTCGTCAGCTGTCAGATTAAGTCGTCAAACAACAACATGTCTCCGGCTGACGCTTTTTCCTGAAAGGATAATAATAATACGTGATGGATGTTTGGCGCCTCACTTCACCTCCCTGTCTGATTCCTTTCTCCGTGTTTCTCAATCCACTCAGAATTCCTCAAATGCTAATTGCTAGCGGTGCGCTCGTCAATCATGCAGGGTGTGACCCCGGAGGTCAAACACTTGACCCCTGAAGTCCCGCTGAGACTTTCTAACGTCTAATTAGTCCTGTTAAGAGCCTTTGTGTGTCTGAGTGGGAACACACAGAGGGTCTCTTACCCCCCCCCCCCCCTCACCCCGGGGAATACAAACTGATTATTACAGCGCCTTCGTTTGGTTTTACCCACAATCAGCTCCTTTAAAACCTCATTCTGATTAGTACTAATACTCAAGTACAAATTAGAGCTACTTCAGTATTTTCATTTTAGGATACTTTTTGCAGAGCGTTTATTATATATATAGTATATTATCTATCATGTATGTAGTGTCTCTACTTTAAAGAGTCCTCTCATGCTGATGTTCAGGTGTTTATCAGTATGTAGTGTCTCTACTTTAAAGAGTCCTCTCCTGCTGATGTTCAGGTGTATATCAGTATGTAGTGTCTCTACTTTAAAGAGTCCTCTCCTGCTGATGTTCAGGTGTATATCAGTATGTAGTGTCTCTACTTTAAAGAGTCCTCTCCTGCTGATGTTCAGGTGTATATCAGTATGTAGTGTCTCTACTTTAAAGAGTCCTCTCCTGCTGATCTTCAGGTGTATATCAGTGTGTAGTGTC
Source organism: Pogonophryne albipinna (assembly GCA_028583405.1). Lineage (NCBI taxonomy): Eukaryota > Metazoa > Chordata > Actinopteri > Perciformes > Artedidraconidae > Pogonophryne > Pogonophryne albipinna. Next base: position 315,589 of record JAPTMU010000149.1, on the reverse strand, counting down.
TCTACTTTAAAGAGTCCTCTCATGCTGATGTTCAGGTGTTTATCAGTATGTAGTGTCTCTACTTTAAAGAGTCCTCTCCAGCTGATGTTCAGGTGTATATCAGTATGTAGTGTCTCTACTTTAAAGAGTCCTCTCCTGCTGATGTTCAGGTGTATATCAGTATGTAGTGTCTCTACTTTAAAGAGTCCTCTCCTGCTGATGTTCAGGTGTATATCAGTATGTAGTGTCTCTACTTTAAAGAGTCCTCTCCTGCTGATCTTCAGGTGTATATCAGTATGTAGTGTCTCTACTTTAAAGAGTCCTCTCCTGCTGATGTTCAGGTGTATATCAGTATGTAGTGTCTCTACTTTAAAGAGTCCTCTCCTGCTGATGTTCAGGTGTATATCAGTATGTAGTGTCTCTACTTTAAAGAGTCCTCTCCTGCTGATGTTCAGGTGTATATCAGTATGTAGTGTCTCTACTTTAAAGAGTCCTCTCCTGCAGATGTTCAGGTGTATATCAGTATGTAGTGTCTCTACTTTAAAGAGTCCTCTCCTGCAGATGTTCAGGTGTATATCAGTATGTAGTGTCTCTACTTTAAAGAGTCCTCTCCTGCAGATGTTCAGGTGTATATCAGTATGTAGTGTCTCTACTTTAAAGAGTCCTCTCCTGCTGATGTTCAGGTGTATATCAGTATGTAGTGTTTCCATGCTTTAATGTTCAAAAAGCTCTTGTTAGCAAACAGTGAAACTTCTGTATAAAAACCTCTAAAAGTCACAGAAACGTTGTTAAAACCATTAGCAAATACTTTAAAGTCAGGCAGAGATCATAAGTATAATATGGAGGAAACATGTAACGTTATCTGACTCAAGTGAATGAAGGTCATTTGTTGCTCATTAATGTGTGGATAACGAAGTGTTTTCTATTTCAAATCCACCGTGACACCTCTCTGTTTTGGGTGTCAAAATGTTCATTATATGTCAACACTGTGAGATAATTA
>JAPTMU010000149.1:274446-313644 GCA_028583405.1 Pogonophryne albipinna | reverse complement strand
ATGTTGAACCCAAATACCTGTACTTTCTACTTCTTACATGTTGAACCCAAATACCTGTACTTTCTACTTCTTACATGTTGAACTCAAATACCTGTACTTTCTACTTCTTACATGTTGAACTGAAATACCTGTACTTTCTACTTCTTACATGTTGAACCCAAATACCTGTACTTTCTACTTCTTACATGTTGAACTCAAATACCTGTACTTTCTACTTCTTACATGTTCAACCCAAATACCTGTACTTTCTACTTCTTACATGTTGAACCCAAATACCTGTACTTTCTACTTCTTACATGTTGAACCCAAATACCTGTACTTTCTACTTCTTACATGTTGAACCCAAATACCTGTACTTTCTACTTCTTACATGTTGAACACAAATACCTGTACTTTCTACTTCTTACATGTTGAACCCAAATACCTGTACTTTCTACTTCTCACATGTTGAACTCAATACCTGTACTTTCTACTTCTTACATGTTGAACTCAAATACCTGTACTTTCTACTTCTTACATGTTGAACCCAAATACCTGTACTTTCTACTTCTTACATGTTGAACCCAAATACCTGTACTTTCTACTTCTTACATGTTGAACCCAAATACCTGTACTTTCTACTTCTTACATGTTGAACCCAAATACCTGTACTTTCTACTTCTTACATGTTGAACCCAAATACCTGTACTTTCTACTTCTTACATGTTGAACCCAAATACCTGTACTTTCTACTTCTCACATATTGAACTCAAATACCTGTACTTTCTACTTCTTACATGTTGAACTCAATACCTGTACTTTCTACTTCTTACATGTTGAACCCAAATACCTGTACTTTCTACTTCTTACATGTTGAACCCAAATACCTGTACTTTCTACTTCTTACATGTTGAACCCAAATACCTGTACTTTCTACTTCTTACATGTTGAACCCAAATACCTGTATTTCTACTTCTTACATGTTGAACCCAAATACCTGTACTTTCTACTTCTCACATGTTGAACCCAAATACCTGTACTTTCTACTTCTTACATGTTGAACCAAATACCTGTACTTTCTACTTCTCACATGTTGAACTCAAATACCTGTACTTTCTACTTCTTACATGTTGAACTCAAATACCTGTACTTTCTACTTCTTACATGTTGAACCCAAATACCTGTACTTTCTACTTCTTACATGTGAACCCAAATACCTGTACTTTCTACTTCTTACATGTTGAACCCAAATACCTTACTTTCTACTTCTTACATGTTGAACCCAAATACCTGTACTTTCTACTTCTCACATGTTGAACTCAAATACCTGTACTTTCTACTTCTTACATGTTGAACACAAATACCTGTACTTTCTACTTCTTACATGTTGAACACAAATACCTGTACTTTCTACTTCTTACATGTTGAACTCAAATACCTGTACTTTCTACTTCTTACATGTTGAACACAAATACCTGTACTTTCTACTTCTTACATGTTGAACCCAAATACCTGTACTTTCTACTTCTTACATGTTGAACACAAATACCTGTACTTTCTACTTCTTACATGTTGAACACAAATACCTGTACTTTCTACTTCTTACACTTTGAACCCAAATACCTGTACTTTCTACTTCTTACATGTTGAACACAAATACCTGTACTTTCTACTTCTTACACTTTGAACCCAAATACCTGTACTTTCTACTTCTTACATGTTGAACTCAAATACCTGTACTTTCTACTTCTTACATGTTGAACACAAATACCTGTACTTTCTACTTCTTACATGTTGAACACAAATACCTGTACTTTCTACTTCTTACATGTTGAACCCAAATACCTGTACTTTCTACTTCTTACATGTTGAACCCAAATACCTGTACTTTCTACTTCTTACATGTTGAACACAAATACCTGTACTTTCTACTTCTTACATGTTGAACACAAATACTGTACTTTCTACTTCTTACACTTTGAACCCAAATACCTGTACTTTTCTACTTCTTACATGTTGAACACAAATACTGTACTTTCTACTTCTTACACTTTGAACCAAATACCTGTACTTTCTACTTCTTACATGTTGAACTCAAATACCTGTACTTTCTACTTCTTACATGTTGAACTCAAATACCTGTACTTTCTACTTTCTACATGTTGAACACAAATACCTGTACTTTCTAACTTCTTACATGTTGAACTCAAATACCTGTACTTTCTACTTCTTACATGTTGAACCCAAATACCTGTACTTTCTACTTCTTACATGTTCAACACAAATACCTGTACTTTCTACTTCTTACATGTTCAACTCAAATACCTGTACTTTCTACTTCTTACATGTTGAACTCAAATACCTGTACTTTCTACTTCTTACATGTTGAACACAAATACCTGTACTTTCTACTTCTTACATGTTCAACCCAAATACCTGTACTTTCTACTTCTTACATGTTGAACTCAAATACCTGTACTTTCTACTTCTTACATGTTGAACCCAAATACCTGTACTTTCTACTTCTTACATGTTCAACCCAAATACCTGTACTTTCTACTTCTTACATGTTGAACCCAAATACCTGTACTTTCTACTTCTTACATGTTGAACTGAAATACCTGTACTTTCTACTTCTTACATGTTGAACCCAAATACCTGTACTTTCTACTTCTTACATGTTGAACTCAAATACCTGTACTTTCTACTTCTTACATGTTCAACCCAAATACCTGTACTTTCTACTTCTTACATGTTGAACCCAAATACCTGTACTTTCTACTTCTTACATGTTGAACCCAAATACCTGTACTTTCTACTCTTACATGTTGAACCAAATACCTGTACTTTCTACTTCTTACATGTTGAACCAAATACCTGTACTTTCTACTTCTTACATGTTGAACCAAATACCTGTACTTTCTACTTCTCACATGTTGAACTCAAATACCTGTACTTTCTACTTCTTACATGTTGAACTCAAATACCTGTACTTTCTACTTCTTACATGTTGAACCCAAATACCTGTACTTTCTACTTCTTACATGTTGAACCCAAATACCTGTACTTTCTACTTCTTACATGTTGAACTCAAATACCTGTACTTTCTACTTCTTACATGTTGAACTGAAATACCTGTACTTTCTACTTCTCACATGTTGAACTCAAATACCTGTACTTTCTACTTCTTACATGTTGAACTCAAATACCTGTACTTTCTACTTCTCACATGTTGAACTCAAATACCTGTACTTTCTACTTCTTACATGTTGAACCCAAATACCTGTACTTTCTACTTCTCACATGTTGAACTCAAATACCTGTACTTTCTACTTCTTACATGTTGAACCCAAATACCTGTACTTTCTACTTCTTACATGTTGAACACAAATACCTGTACTTTCTACTTCTTACATGTTCAACCCAAATACCTGTACTTTCTACTTCTTACATGTTGAACTCAAATACCTGTACTTTCTACTTCTTACATGTTGAACCCAAATACCTGTACTTTCTACTTCTTACATGTTCAACTCAAATACCTGTACTTTCTACTTCTTACATGTTCAACCCAAATACCTGTACTTTCTACTTCTTACATGTTCAACTCAAATACCTGTACTTTCTACTTCTTACATGTTGAACTCAAATACCTGTACTTTCTACTTCTTACATGTTGAACTGAAATACCTGTACTTTCTACTTCTTACATGTTGAACCCAAATACCTGTACTTTCTACTTCTTACATGTTGAACTCAAATACCTGTACTTTCTACTTCTTACATGTTCAACCCAAATACCTGTACTTTCTACTTCTTACATGTTGAACCCAAATACCTGTACTTTCTACTTCTTACATGTTGAACCCAAATACCTGTACTTTCTACTTCTTACATGTTGAACCCAAATACCTGTACTTTCTACTTCTTACATGTTGAACCCAAATACCTGTACTTTCTACTTCTTACATGTTGAACCCAAATACCTGTACTTTCTACTTCTCACATGTTGAACTCAAATACCTGTACTTTCTACTTCTTACATGTTGAACTCAAATACCTGTACTTTCTACTTCTTACATGTTGAACCCAAATACCTGTACTTTCTACTTCTTACATGTTGAACCCAAATACCTGTACTTTCTACTTCTTACATGTTGAACCCAAATACCTGTACTTTCTACTTCTTACATGTTGAACCCAAATACCTGTACTTTCTACTTCTTACATGTTGAACCCAAATACCTGTACTTTCTACTTCTTACATGTTGAACCCAAATACCTGTACTTTCTACTTCTCACATATTGAACTCAAATACCTGTACTTTCTACTTCTTACATGTTGAACTCAAATACCTGTACTTTCTACTTCTTACATGTTGAACCCAAATACCTGTACTTTCTACTTCTTACATGTTGAACCCAAATACCTGTACTTTCTACTTCTTACATGTTGAACACAAATACCTGTACTTTCTACTTCTTACATGTTGAACTCAAATACCTGTACTTTCTACTTCTTACATGTTGAACACAAATACCTGTACTTTCTACTTCTTACATGTTGAACTCAAATACCTGTACTTTCTACTTCTTACATGTTGAACACAAATACCTGTACTTTCTACTTCTACACTGTTGAACATCAAATACCTGTACTTTCTACTTCTTACATGTTGAACTCAAATAACCTGTACTTTCCTACTTCTTACATGCTTGAACACAAATACCTGTACTTTCTACTTCTTACATGTTGAACCAAATACCTGTACTTTCTACTTCTTACATGTTGAACCAAATACCTGTACTTTCTACTTCTTACATGTTGAACCCAAATACCTGTACTTTCTACTTCTTACATGTTGAACCAAATACCTGTACTTTCTACTTCTTACACTGTTGAACACAAATACCTGTACTTTCTACTTCTTACATGTTGAACACAAATACCTGTACTTTCTACTTCTTACACTGTTGAACACAAATACCTGTACTTTCTACTTCTTACATGTTGAACCACAAATACCTGTACTTTCTACTTCTTAACATGTGAACCCAAATACCTGTACTTTCTACTTCTTACATGTTGAAACTCAAATACCTGTACTTCTACTTCTTACATGTTGAACACAAATACCTAGTTACGTTCTACTTCTTATACATGTTGAACTCAAATACCTGTACTTTCTACTTCTTACACTTTGACACCCAAATACCTGTACTTTCTACTTCTTACATGTTGAACACAAATACCTTGTACTTTCTACTTCTACACTTTGAACCCAAATACCTGTACTTTCTACTTCTTACATGTTGAACTCAAATACCTGTACTTTCTACTTCTTACATGTTGAACACAAATACCCTGTACTTTCTACTTCTTACATGTTGAACACAAATACCTGTACTTCTACTTCTTACATGTTGAACCCAAATACCTGTACTTTCTACTTCTTACATGTTGAACCCCAAATACCTGTACTTTCTACTTCTTACATGTTGAACCACAAATACTGTACTTTCTACTTCTTACATGTTGAACACAAATACCTGTACTTTCTACTTCTTACACTTTGAACCCAAATACCTGTACTTTCTACTTCTTACATGTTGAACACAAATACCTGTACTTTCTACTTCTTACACTTTGAACCCAAATACCTGTACTTTCTACTTCTTACATGTTGAACTCAAATACCTGTACTTTCTACTTCTTACATGTTGAACTCAAATACCTGTACTTTCTACTTCTTACATGTTGAACACAAATACCTGTACTTTCTACTTCTTACATGTTGAACTCAAATACCTGTACTTTCTACTTCTTACATGTTGAACCCAAATACCTGTACTTTCTACTTCTTACATGTTCAACACAAATACCTGTACTTTCTACTTCTTACATGTTGAACTCAAATACCTGTACTTTCTACTTCTTACATGTTGAACCCAAATACCTGTACTTTCTACTTCTTACATGTTCAACTCAAATACCTGTACTTTCTACTTCTTACATGTTGAATACCTGTACTTCTACTTCTTACATTGAACGCATACCTGTACTTTCTACTTCTTACATGTTGAACCCAAATACCTGGTACTTTCTACTTCTTACATGTTGCACTCAAATACCTGTCACTTTCTCTTCTTACATGTTGAAACACAATTATACGTGTACTTTCTACTTCTTACATGTTGAACTCAAATACCTGTACTTTCATACTTCCTTACATGTTGAACACAAATACCTGTACTTCTACTTCTTACATGTGAACTCAAATACCTGTACTTTCTACTTCTTACATGTTGAACATCAAAGACCTGTACTTTCTACTCTCTTACATGTTGAAACACAAAGACCTGTACGTTTCGACGTCTTACATGTTGAAACACAAAATACCCTTACTGTCTACTTCTTACATGTTTGAACCACAAATACCTGTACTTTCTACTTCTTACATGTTGAACCCAAATACCTGTACTTTCTACTTCTTACATGTTGAACTCAAATACCTGTACTTTCTACTTCTTACATGTTGAACCACAAATACCTGACTACTTTCTAACTTCTTACATGTTGAACCCAAATACTGTACTTTCTACTTCTTACATGTTGAACTCAAATACCTGTACTTTCTACTTCTTAAACGTTGAAACTCAAATACCTGTACTTTCTACTTCTTACACTTTGAACCCAAATACCTGTACTTTCTACTTCTTACATGTTGAACTCAAATACCTGTACTTTCTACTTCTTACATGTTGAACACAAATACCTGTACTTTCTACTTCTTACATGTTGAACTCAAATACCTGTACTTTCTACTTCTTACATGTTGAACACAAATACCTGTACTTTCTACTTCTTTACATGTTAACACAAATACCTGTACTTTCTACTTCTTACATGTTGAACTCAAATACCTGTACTTTCTACTTCTTACATGTTGAACACAAATACCTGTACTTTCTACTTCTTACATGTTGAACTCAAATACCTGTACTTTCTACTTCTTACATGTTGAACCCAAATACCTGTACTTTCTACTTCTTACATGTTGAACTCAAATACCTGCTACTTGCTACTTCTTACACTTTGAACCCAAATACCTGTACTTTCTACTTCTTACATGTTGAACTCAAATACCTGTACTTTCTACTTCTTACATGTTGAACTCAAATACCTGTACTTTCTACTTCTCACATGTTGAACCCAAATACCTGTACTTTCTACTTCTACATGTTGAACACAAATACCTGTACTTTCTACTTCTTACATGTTGAACTCAAATACCTGTACTTTCTACTTCTCACATGTTGAACCCAAATACCTGTACTTTCTACTTCTTACATGTTGAACTCAAATACCTGTACTTTCTACTTCTTACATGTTGAACACAAATACCTGTACTTTCTACTTCTTACATGTTGAACACAAATACCTGTACTTTCTACTTCTTACATGTTGAACACAAATACCTGTACTTTCTACTTCTTACATGTTGAACCTCAAATACCTGTACTTTCTACTTCTTACATGTTGAACACAAATACCTGTACTTTCTACTTCTTACATGTTGAACTCAAATACCTGTACTTTCTACTTCTTACATGTTGAACACAAATACCTGTACTTTCTACTTCTTACATGTTGAACCCAAATACCTGTACTTTCTACTTCTTACATGTTGAACCAAATACCTGTACTTTCTACTTCTTACATGTTGAACACAAATACCTGTACTTTCTACTTCTTACATGTTGAACTCAAATACCTGTACTTTCTACTTCTTACATGTTGAACACAAATACCTGTACTTTCTATTTCTTACATGTTGAACACAAATACCTGTACTTTCTACTTCTTACATGTTGAACTCAAATACCTGTACTTTCTACTTCTTACATGTTGAACACAAATACCTGTACTTTCTACTTCTTACATGTTGAACTCAAATACCTGTACTTTCTACTTCGTACATGTTGAACACAAATACCTGTACTTTCTACTTCTTACATGTTGAACACAAATACCTGTACTTTCTACTTCTTACATGTTGAACTCAAATACCTGTACTTTCTACTTCTTACATGTTGAACACAAATACCTGTACTTTCTACTTCTTACATGTTGAACTCAAATACCTGTACTTTCTACTTCTTACATGTTGAACACAAATACCTGTACTTTCTACTTCTTACATGTTGAACACAAATACCTGTACTTTCTACTTCTTACATGTTGAACACAAATACCTGTACTTTCTACTTCTTACATGTTGAACTCAAATATCTGTACTTTCTACTTCTTACATGTTGAACCCAAATACCTGTACTTTCTACTTCTTACATGTTGAACTCAAATACCTGTACTTTCTACTTCTTACATGTTGAACTCAAATACCTGTACTTTCTACTTCTTACATGTTGAACTCAAATACCTGTACTTTCTACTTCTTACATGTTGAACTCAAATACCTGTACTTTCTACTTCTTACATGTTGAACACAAAATACCTGTACTTTCTACTTCTTACATGTTGAACACAAATACCTGTACTTTCTACTTCTTACATGTTGAACACAAATACCTGTACTTTCTACTTCTTACATTTTGAACCCAAATACCTGTACTTTCTAATTCTTACATGTTGAACCCAAATACCTGTACTTTCTACTTCTTACATGTTGAACTCAAATACCTGTACTTTCTACTTCTTACATGTTGAACTCAAATACCTGTACTTTCTACTTCTTACATGTTGAACTCAAATACCTGTACTTTCTACTTCTTACATGTTGAACCCAAATACCTGTACTTTCTACTTCTTACATGTTGAACACAAATACCTGTACTTTCTACTTCTCACATGTTGAACTCAAATACCTGTACTTTCTACTTCTTACATGTTGAACCCAAATACCTGTACTTTCTACTTCTTACATGTTGAACACAAATACCTGTACTTTCTACTTCTTACATGTTGAACCCAAATACCTGTACTTTCTACTTCTCACATGTTGTTGTTAATATAAAGGGAGGTCAGGTACTCTTTAAAACAGCTGCTAGCTATGGGTACTTTTTACTGAAGTACACTTCAAAGTTCTTTACATTTTACTTGAGCAAAGAAGTTTAGTCAGTACTTCTACTTTCACCAGAGTATTTTTAAACACGAGTATCTGTACTTGTACTTGAGTGAAGAAGTTCAGTCAGTACTTCTACTTCAACCCCGACACATCCAGTTAGGGTCCATCAGACTCTGCCCCGTTTGTTAGGGAATAATTCTCCTGGATATCTTACTTTTTGCCCTTTGACGTTTATGACCAACCCTGACGTATTGTATCTCCCTTAAGGAAAGGGGCTGCTTCAGCCATATGTTGTTGTTCCCAGTTTATGACACTCTCGGTCACAAATGGTTTATTGTTGTGAGTACACTGGGACACTTCCTTCTCTGTGTTTGTGGACTCCAAGGTGTGTAATCTTCGAGGCCATGAGTGTCCGACGCAAGTAATTCAGTGTTCCAGCGGCTATCTCCTCAAATATGTTGATTACTCTCTGTGAACCAGTTAAAAGGTCTAGCAAGAGAGATGCGCTTCAGAATTGACGTGGCAACTCTACCGTGAAGTCAGAACCTCTGGCTCTTGGACTTGTCTTGTGGATCCTCCGGCCGAAGCTCCTAGTAAACCATCAGTGTTTGACATCAAAGCTCCTGCTCTCCCCGTGTCTCCTTCCTGAGTCGGTGATTCCCACAAATTGGCGTTGTCGGCAGGATACCAACACATCTTCAGAACTGGTAAGTGTAATTTCAAATCCACATTTGGACTTTGCCTTACCAGAATCTGAGATTGACGGTATCCTAAAACTACCTGTGAAACTGAGCGGCTGTGTTTCGTTTTTGGTTAATGAACATTTGGGGATATAAACCCAGGGGATCAGTGTCTGGGGACTCAGTCCTGGCTGATTTCCTCTGTGTGTGCTGCTCGGGACGGAAGTGCCATACAAGCATGCACAGCTCATGTTCAGAGGAACCTTAAAGAAAGGCATCAGTAAAGTGGAGCTTCTGTTTGAAAGCAATGTAAAGATTTGTATTGAACGAATCGCCGAATTCTGGGGGTTTCAGCGGCCAACACAGCAGTTAGGAAGAAGCAGAGATATTATCCCCATCGCCTCTGAGAGCACGGCTCCAGCAGCAGCTCGGGGTGTGTGTGTAAATACCTCCCCGTATCTGTGGCTGGGGAAGTGCACTGAGAGGGAGAAAGTCACAGCCTCTGCCTAGCTTTAACTCACACCACCGCCGTCTCTATTAAAAATGAGATGGTCTAAAAGCACTCTCGTTGTTTGTGACCGTTTTCTACGTGCTGGCAAGACGGGGCAGCGCGAGGTGCGTGCATCACCCGATGCGCCACAGCTCCCGCTCCTTGACTTCAAAGCTCCTGCTGTTCCAGTGTCTCCTTCATGAGTCGGTGACTCCCACTGCATTGCAGAAGTTTCTCCCACACCGTTTACTCACACTTTAATAAACACACACATGTTTCCCTCTCTCTCCTGTAGTGTGTTCTATCAGTTATTATTTGGTGTGAAATCACGGTTTAATGTTGTTTTTTGTGTTTTCCAGGTGCAGAGACCTCGTCCTGATTCTCCTCCCTCCGGTGAGTGAAGTTTAAAAAAAAAAAACTAGTGTCTCTCTGTAGTCCTTTAGTGTCTCTTTGTAGTTCTTAGTGTCTCTCTGTATTCCTTAGTGTCTCTTTGTAGTTCTTAGTGTCTTTTTGTAGTCCTTTAGTGTCTCTTTGTAGTCCTTAGTGTCTCTTTGTAGTTCTTAGTGTCTCTCTGTAGTCCTCTAGCGTCTCTCTGTAGTCCTCTAGTGTCTCTCTGTAGTCCTTTAGTGTCTCTCTGTAGTCCTTTAGTGTCTCTCTGTAGTCCTTTAGTATCTCTTTGTAGTTCTTAGTGTCTCTATGTAGTTCTTAGTGTCTCTCTGTAGTCCTTTAGTATCTCTTTGTAGTTCTTAGTGTCTCTCTGTAGTCCTTTAGTGTCTCTTTGTAGTTTTTAGTGTCTCTCTGTAGTCCTTTAGTGTCTCTTTGTAGTTCTTAGTATCTCTCTGTAGTCCTTTAGTGTCTCTCTGTAGTCCTTTAGTGTCTCTTTGTAGTTCTTAGTGTCTCTTTGTAGTCCTTTAGTGTCTCTTTGTAGTTCTTAGTGTCTCTCTGTATTCCTTTAGTGTCTCTTTGTAGTTCTTAGTGTCTTTTTGTAGTCCTTTAGTGTCTCTTTGTAGTCCTTAGTGTCTCTTTGTAGTTCTTAGTGTCTCTGTAGTCCTTTAGTGTCTCTTTGTAGTTCTTAGTGTCTCTCTGTAGTCCTTTAGTGTCTCTTTGTAGTCCTTAGTGTCTCTTTGTAGTCCTTTAGTGTCTCTCTGTAGTCCTTTAGTGTCTCTCTGTAGTCCTTAGTCCTTTAGTGTCTCTCTGTAGTCCTTAGTGTCTCTTTGTAGTCCTTAGTGTCTCTTTGTAGTCCTTTAGTGTCTCTCTGTAGTCCTTTAGTGTCTCTTTGTAGTCCTTAGTGTCTCTTTGTAGTCCCCTAGTGTCTCTCTGTAGTCCTTTAGTGTCTCTTTGTAGTCCTTAGTGTCTCTTTGTAGTCCTTAGTGTCTCTCTGTAGTCCTTTAGTGTCTCTTGTAGTCCTTAGTGTCTCTTTGTAGTCCTTAGTGTCTCTTGTAGTCCTTTAGTGTCTCTCTGTAGTCCTTAGTCCTTTAGTGTCTCTCTGTAGTCCTTTAGTGTCTCTTTGTAGTCCTTTAGTGTCTCTCTGTAGTCCTTTAGTGTCTCTCTGTAGTCCTTAGTGTCTCTTTGTAGTCCTTAGTGTCTCTTTGTAGTCCTTAGTGTCTCTCTTGTAGTCCTTAGTGTCTCTCTGTAGTCCTTTAGTGTCTCTTGTAGTCCTTTAGTGTCTCTTTGTAGTCCTTTAGTGTCTCTCTGTAGTCCTTTAGTGTCTCTCTGTAGTCCTTTAGTGTCTCTTGTAGTCCTTTAGTGTCTCTCTGTAGTCCTTAGTGTCTCTCTGTAGTCCTTAGTGTCTCTCTGTAGTCCTTTAGTGTCTCTCTGTAGTCCTTTAGTGTCTCTTTGTAGTCCTTTAGTGTCTCTCTGTAGTCCTTTAGTGTATCTCTTGTAGTCCTTTAGTGTCTCTCTGTAGTCCTTTAGTGTCTCTTTGTAGTCCTTTAGTGTCTCTCTGTAGTCCTTTAGTGTCTCTCTGTAGTCCTTTAGTGTCTCTCTGTAGTCCTTTAGTGTCTCTCTGTAGTCCTTTAGTGTCTCTCTGTAGTCCTTTAAGTGTCTCTCTGTAGTCCTTTAGTGTCTCTCTGTAGTCCTTTAGTGTCTCTTTGTAGTCCTTTAGTGTCTCTCTGTAGTCCTTTAGTGTCTCTCTTGTAGTCCTTTAGTGTCTCTTTGTAGTCCTTAGTGTCTCTCTGTAGTCCTTTAGTGTCCTCTCTGTAGTCCTTTAGTGTCTCTCTTGTAGTCCTTAGTGTCTCTCTGTAGTCCTTTAGTGTCTCTCTGTAGTCCTTTAGTGTCTCTCTGTAGTCCTTTAGTCTCTCTCTGTAGTAATTAGTGTCTCTTTGTAGTCCTTTAGTGTCTCTTTGTAGTCCTTTAGTGTCTCTTTGTAGTCCTTTTAGTGTCTCTCTGTAGTCCTTTAGTGTCTCTCTGTAGTCCTTTAGTGTCTCTTTGTAGTCCTTAGTGTCTCTCTGTAGTCCTTTAGTGTCTCTCTGTAGTCCTTTAGTGTCTCTTTGTAGTCCTTAGTGTCTCTCTGTAGTCCTTTAGTGTCTCTCTGTAGTCCTGTAGTGTCTCTCTGTAGTCCTTTAGTGTCTCTTTGTAGTCCTTTAGTGTCTCTTTGTAGTCCTTAGTGTCTCTCTGTAGTCCTTAGTGTCTCTCTGTAGTCCTTTAGTGTCTCTCTGTCGTCCTTTAGTGTCTCTTTGTAGTCCTGTAGTGTCTCTCTGTAGTCCTTTAGTGTCTCTTTGTAGTCCTTTAGTGTCTCTTTGTAGTCCTTAGTGTCTCTTTGTAGTCCTTTAGTGTCTCTCTGTAGTCCTTAGTGTCTCTCTGTAGTCCTTTAGTGTCTCTTTGTAGTCCTTAGTGTCTCTCTGTAGTCCTTTAGTGTCTCTCTGTAGTCCTTTAGTGTCTCTTTGTAGTCCTTAGTGTCTCTCTGTAGTCCTTTAGTGTCTCTCTGTAGTCCTGTAGTGTCTCTCTGTAGTCCTTTAGTGTCTCTTTGTAGTCCTTTAGTGTCTCTTTGTAGTCCTTAGTGTCTCTCTGTAGTCCTTAGTGTCTCTCTGTAGTCCTTTAGTGTCTCTTTGTAGTCCTTAGTGTCTCTCTGTAGTCCTTAGTGTCTCTTTGTAGTCCTTAGTGTCTCTCTGTAGTCCTTTAGTGTCTCTTTGTAGTCCTTTAGTGTCTCTTTGTAGTCCTTAGTGTCTCTCTGTAGTCCTTAGTGTCTCTTTGTAGTCCTTTAGTGTCTCTTTGTAGTCCTTAGTGTCTCTCTGTAGTCCTTAGTGTCTCTCTGTAGTCCTTTAGTGTCTCTCTGTAGTCCTTTAGTGTCTCTTTGTAGTCCTGTAGTGTCTCTCTGTAGTCCTTTAGTGTCTCTTTGTAGTCCTTTAGTGTCTCTTTGTAGTCCTTAGTGTCTCTTTGTAGTCCTTTAGTGTCTCTCTGTAGTCCTTTAGTGTCTCTCTGTAGTCCTTTAGTGTCTCTTTGTAGTCTGATGCCTCCCTCATAGTGTTTTCTTAAACCTGAAGCTTTTAAAGTCTCAGTTGTTGTCGCGGTGTCTAATCGATTCACGTTCAGAGCAGCGATGGATTCCTGATGATCGCAGCTGAAAGCCTCCATTGATCGCAGGTGGCTCTGCATCGAGTTCTTTAAGTATCTCTGGCAGCGAGCTCTTCTTATTGATCCGATATCTGCACAAACCCTGAGTCTAATCCCTGCATCGGATTTTACTCAGAGGGGGGGATCTACCAAAACGGCTAAAAGCTAAATATACAGCTTTATTAAGTTATAATTTAGAAAATATATAATAATAATAATAATATGAGTAATAATAATACAAAATATAGACAGAATAGAAAATCAAATGCGTTTGTAGACCATTAACTTGCACTAAAACCTACAGAAGAAACTACAGGAGAGAGTACACAGGGATTTGAGCCTTTGCAGACCATTGACATGCACTAAACCTATAGAACACACTTCAGGAGAAAGAAGTAGGGATTTTAACGTCTGCATACCATTTACATGCACTAAAACCTATAGAACACACTACAGACCAGAATACACAGGGATTTTAGCCTTTGTAGACCATTGACATGCACTAACACCTATAGAACACACTTCAGGAGAGAGTACAGAGGGATTTTAGCCTTTGCAGACCATTGAAATGCACTGAAACCTAAATAACACACTACAGGAAAAATAAATAGGGATATTAGCCTTTGCAGACCATTGACATGCACTAACACCTAGAACACACTACAGGAGAGATTACACAGGGATGTTAGCCTTTGCAGACCATTGACATGCACTAAAGACCTATAGAACACACTACAGGAGAGAGTACAGAGGGATTTGAGCCTTTGCAGACCATTGACATGCACTAAAACCTAAAGAACACACTACATGAGAAAGAATGAGGGATGTTAGCCTTTGGAGACCATTGACATGCACTAAAACCTAAAGAACACACTACAGGATAGATTATACAGGGATTTTAGCCTTTGTAGACCATTTACATGCACTAAAACACACCTAAAAACACAGAAAGCAGAATATTAGGGCCTCTTTAAAGGCCTCGCTCGTTCGGGTTAAGGTGGTTTACGGGGACAGTTATTGAGGACGGTAGCAGGGGACTGTAAAAGAAGGGGCTTGAAGCCATAGACTCGTATTTCTCTGTGCTTTTTATATTGTATTGTTAATAGTTGTACGATGGAGCATTTCGGCACATCTTGTCCTCTTAATTCCAAACCCTCAATAGGGGGAAACTGGGATAATGGAAGGATTATAAGAGATGCATTAAAAAAGGAACTGTGTGACACCCCAAAATAATACAATATGGCTTCTGAGGAAGTTTTATTATTGAAATGTTCTGGTAAATGGATATTTGTCCTCTTAGACTGTATTATTGTAATATGTAGGATGACCTTATATACAACCCATCTTTTACTTCCTTTTATTTTTGTTATACGTGTTATTTACGTTCTCAGTGTCACTATTGATTTGATTCCTATACGTTTTGTTATGTGGAATCTTTGGGATCTGAGACCTTCTAGATGTTGTTAAAGAAACCGTTCATTTCAATTGGAGGAATATTGGATGTGAGAAAAAAACTCATAAAGAATACGTTTAAAAATAAATAAACACCCTCGTGTCGGATAATGACATTAGATAGACACCGTTAAAAAACAAATAAAGAATACGAAATTAAATGTATATTATAATAAAAATAAATGATAATAATACAGTAAGAAAATATATAATAATAATATGAGTAATAATAATACAACATATAGACCGAATAGTAAAATAAAATACTTAATAAAATAAAATATATCATATTTTTAGCCTTTGCAGACCATTGACATGCACTAAAACCTATAGAACACACTTAAGGAGAAAGAAGTAGGGATTTTAGCCTTTGCAGACCATTGACAAGCACTAAAACCTATACAACACACTACAAGACAGAGTACACCTGGATTTTAGCCTTTGCAGACCATTGACATGCACTAAAACCTATACAACACACAACAAGACAGAGTACGCAGGGATGTGAGCCTCTGTGGACCATTTACATGCACTAAAACCTAAAGAACACATTACAGGAGAGAGTACACAGGGATTTGAGCCTCTGTGGACCATTTACATGCACTAAAACCTAAAGAGCACATTACAGGAGAGAGTACGCAGGGATTTGAGCCTCTGTAGACCAGTTACATGCACTAAAACCTAAAGAACACATTAGAGGAGGGAGCACGCAGGGATTTTAGCCTTGTAGACCATTTACATGCACTAAAACACAAAAAAAGCTGTAAAGACTTTTAAAGCCCGGAGGACAAAACGCAGTGAGACAGATTAAAGGGTCTTATTGTTAGTGAATATAAACCCCACAGCGCCCCCTGCAGGCTGATGACCGCCCTGCAGAGCAGACCGTATGTAAAGGGTCTCGATGAGAGGCTTTTCAGACCTGTAATTGCTGTGGGAGTTACGGGAAGCTTCCGTTTCTCAGAGCGGCCGCTGTGAGCTGGAGCTGAAAAATCAGACAGATTAAAGAAGGGGTCGCAGACGGTTAAAGACAGCAGCGGGAGTTAAAGCTCGACTCTGTCTTCTTTATCCTGACACCAAACATACCTGCTCTGATGAAACCACTGCGCTCAGACATCTGTCTTCACCAGAGCTCCATTAACACATGGCGGAGCGCACTGGGCCGCAACGCTCTTATTCTGAAAGTCTGCAGCATGGCTTTCAGTGGTTCCAAAAGATGGTCATTTGAAGTAAGGAAAGTGTTCTGTTGTTTCCCAGGAACAATGAGAAAGTGACAGGTCCGTGTATTTAGTGGTTGGTGTACCATCTGACGTAGTGCCGCTCTCAGGCCATTAACACGTGGGAGAGCTCTTATTCTGAGGAGCTGCAACGTGGCTATTCAGTAGCTCCAAATGATTATTGGATTATTTAATGTGCAGCAGCTCTCTAAGAACATGCACAATTAAGGACATATAACACAACACATCAGTAGTCTGGGGATTGTAGTCCTTAGTGTCTCTCTGTAGTCCTTTAGTGTCTCTCTGTAGTCTTTTGTGTCTCGTTGTAGTCCTTAGTGTCTCTCTGTAGTCCTTAGTGTCTCTCTGTGGTCTTTAGTGTCTCTCTGTAGTCCTTTAGTGTCTCGTTGTAGTCCTTAGTGTCTCTATATAGTCTTTAATGTCTCTCTGTAGTCCTTAGTGTCTCTCTGTAGTCTTTAGTGTCTCTCTGTAGTCCTTAGTGTCTCTCTGTAGTATTTAGTGTCTCTCTGTAGTCCTTTTGTGTCTCTCTGTAGTCCTTAGTGTCTCTCTGTAGTCCTTTAGTGTCTCTCTGTAGTCCTTAGTGTCTCTCTGTAGTCCTTAGTGTCTCTCTGTAGTATTTAGTGTCTCTCTGTAGTCCTTTAGTGTCTCTCTCTGTAGTCTTTAGTGTCTCTCTGTAGTCCTTAGTGTCTCTCTGTAGTATTTAGTGTCTCTCTGTAGTCCTTTAGTGTCTCTCTCTGTAGTCTTTAGTGTCTCTCTGTGGTCTTTAGTGTCTCTCTGTAGTCCTTAGTGTCTCTCTGTGGTCTTTAGTGTCTCTCTGTAGTCCTTTAGTGTCTCGTTGTAGTCCTTAGTGTCTCTATATAGTCTTTAATGTCTCTCTGTAGTCCTTAGTGTCTCTCTGTAGTCTTTAGTGTCTCTCTGTAGTCCTTAGTGTCTCTCTGTAGTATTTAGTGTCTCTCTGTAGTCCTTTGTGTCTCTCTGTAGTCCTTAGTGTCTCTCTGTAGTCCTTTAGTGTCTCTCTGTAGTCCTTAGTGTCTCTCTGTAGTATTTAGTGTCTCTCTGTAGTCCTTTAGTGTCTCTCTCTGTAGTCTTTAGTGTCTCTCTGTAGTCCTTAGTGTCTCTCTGTAGTATTTAGTGTCTCTCTGTAGTCCTTTAGTGTCTCTCTGTAGTCCTTAGTGTCTCTCTGTAGTCTTTAGTGTCTCGTTGTAGTCCTTAGTGTCTCTATATAGTCTTTAATGTCTCTCTGTAGTCCTTAGTGTCTCTCTGTAGTCATTTAGTGTCTCTCTGTAGTCTTTAGTGTCTCTTTGTAGTCCTTAGTGTCTCTCTGTAGTCCTTAGTGTCTCTCTGTAGTCTTTAGTGTCTCTCTGTAGTCCTTAGTGTCTCTCTGTAGTCCTTGAGTGTCTCTCTGTAGTCCTTAGTGTCTCTTTGTAGTCTTTAGTGTCTCTCTGTAGTCCTTTTGTGTCTCTCTGTAGTCCTTAGTGTCTCTCTGTAGTCCTTAGTGTCTCTTTGTAGTCTTTAGTGTCTCTCTGTAGTCCTTTAGTGTCTCGTTGTAGTCCTGCAGTGTCTCTCTGTAGTCCTTAGTGTCTCTCTGTAGTCCTCTAGTGTCTCTCTGTAGTCCTTTAGTGTCTCTTTGTAGTCTTTAGTGTCTCTCTGTAGTCCTTAGTGTCTCTCTGTAGTCCTTAGTGTCTCTCTGTAGTCCTTTAGTGTCTCGTTGTAGTCCTGCAGTGTCTCTCTGTAGTCCTTAGTGTCTCTCTGTAGTCCTTAGTGTCTCTCTGTAGTCCTCTAGTGTCTCTTTGTAGTCCTTTAGTGTCTCTCTGTAGTCCTTAGTGTCTCTCTGTAGTCCTTAGTGTCTCTCTGTAGTCCTTTAGTGTCTCTCTGTAGTCCTTAGTGTCTCTCTGTAGTCTTTAGTGTCTCTATGTAGTCCTTAGTGTCTCGTTGTAGTCATTAGTGTCTCTCTGTAGTCCTTAGTGTCTCTCTGTAGTCCTCTAGTGTCTCTTTGTAGTCCTCTAGTGTCTCTCTGTAGTCTTTAGTGTCTCTCTGTAGTCTTTAGTGTCTCTCTGTAGTCCTTAGTGTCTCTCTGTAGTCTTTAGTGTCTCTATGTAGTCCTTAGTGTCTCGTTGTAGTCATTAGTGTCTCTCTGTAGTCCTTAGTGTCTCTCTGTAGTCCTCTAGTGTCTCTTTGTAGTCCTCTAGTGTCTCTCTGTAGTCTTTAGTGTCTCTCTGTAGTCTTTAGTGTCTCTCTGTAGTCCTTAGTGTCTCTCTGTAGTCCTTAGTGTCTCTCTGTAGTCTTTAGTGTCTCTATGTAGTCCTTAGTGTCTCGTTGTAGTCATTAGTGTCTCTCTGTAGTCCTTAGTGTCTCTCTGTAGTCCTCTAGTGTCTCTTTGTAGTCCTCTAGTGTCTCTTTGTAGTCCTTTAGTGTCTCTCTGTAGTCCTTAGTGTCTCTCTGTAGTCCTTAGTGTCTCTCTGTAGTCTTTAGTGTCTCTCTGTAGTCTTTAGTGTCTCTCTGTAGTCCTTAGTGTCTCTCTGTAGTCTTTAGTGTCTCTCTGTAGTCCTTAGTGTCTCTCTGTAGTCCTTAGTGTCTCTCTGTAGTCCTCTAGTGTCTCTTTGTAGTCCTCTAGTGTCTCTTTGTAGTCCTTAGTGTCTCTCTGTAGTCTTTAGTGTCTCTCTGTAGTCTTTAGTGTCTCTCTGTAGTCCTTAGTGTCTCTCTGTAGTCCTTAGTGTCTCTCTGTAGTCTTTAGTGTCTCTCTGTAGTCCTTAGTGTCTCGTTGTAGTCATTAGTGTCTTTTCCTACACACCTTCTTCTCTTCTCCAGCGAGCTCGTGATGTGTTTTCTCCGCATGCTTCTGGAAACCCACAGCTGGTAGTTTTTAAGAACAGGGCGACGTCGTGAATCTTCACTTCATCCATCAAGCTGCGTCCACTTTCCTGCAGCTCAGAGCAGGTGTTGCTAACGCGCTAATGACTGCTGTTAGCCTCTCTCTGCACCCCTCCCTCTTTACACCGCCTGACCTCTGACCCCTGCCCATAAAACAGGTAAATATACCTGAGGATCCCAGCGGCCCAGACTCAGACAGAGCACTAATTAGATCTCTAAAAAGGGACTCATTTCATTATGGAGCTTAATGAGTGCGGCTGGAATCAGGTTAGAGCGGTTCCTCCCGTTAGCATTAAAGGCGCCACGATAATCCAGCTCTGAATGAACGCTTTGTTTCTGATTCTTTTTCTCACAACAAGCGTCTCGCTCTGTTTCCTTATCTCCCATCAGGTGGGAAACTGTCTGAGTTCCTAATAGCCTCTCAGTGCTTCTGCTTTCTCCTGATTTTAATAGGAAGAGTGTTGAAGTCAGGAACTTCTCCCAGGATCTGGTATTCCTCTGAAGGGTTTCAAATGAAGTCCTGACACTCAGACCGAACTGATCTGTGGTCAGACTGAGAGCGGTTAGTTCTGCTTCATTGTGTCTGTATCACAGACTGTATATATAAAGGGGTCAGTATGAGCTGGACATGAAGCCGACGTCTGGAGCGTCAGGGAGACAGACTGACGCTTTAAAGGAACATTTAGAAGTGTAGGAAAACAGAGATTAAAACTGGAGGACTCTGTAGTCCTTTCGTGTCTCTCTGTAGTCCTTAGTGTCTCTCTGTAGTCCTTTAGTGTCTCTTTGTAGTCCTTTAGTGTCTCTCTGTAGTCCTTAGTGTCTCTTTGTAGTCATTTCTGTCTCTCTGTAGTCCTTAGTGTCTCTTTGTAGTCCTTTAGTGTCTCTTTGTAGTCATTTCTGTCTCTCTGTAGTCCTTAGTGTCTCTTTGTAGTCCTTAGTGTCTCTCTGTAGTCCTTTAGTGTCTCTCTGTAGTCCTTAGTGTCTCTCTGTAGTCCTTTAGTGTCTCTCTGTAGTCCTTTAGTGTCTCTTAGTCATTTTGTCTCTTTGTAGTCCTTAGTGTCTCTTTGTAGTCCTTAGTGTCTCTTTGTAGTCCTTAGTGTCTCTCTGTAGTCCTTTAGTGTCTCTCTGTAGTCCTTTAGTGTCTCTTAGTCATTTTGTCTATATGTAGTCCTTAGTGTCTCTTTGTAGTCCTTAGTGTCTCTCTGTAGTCCTTTAGTGTCTCTTTGTAGTCCTTTAGTGTCTCTTTGTAGTCCTCAGTGTCTCTTTGTAGTCCTTAGTGTCTCTCTGTAGTCCTTTAGTGTCTCTTTGTAGTCCTTTAGTGTCTATTTGTAGTCCTTAGTGTCTCTTTGTAGTCCTTAGTGTCTCTCTGTAGTCCTTTAGTGTCTCTCTGTAGTCCTTAGTGTCTCTCTGTAGTCCTTTAGTGTCTCTCTGTAGTCCTTTAGTGTCTCTTAGTCATTTTGTCTATTTGTAGTCCTTAGTGTCTCTTTGTAGTCCTTAGTGTCTCTCTGTAGTCCTTTAGTGTCTCTCTGTAGTCCTTTAGTGTCTCTTAGTCATTTTGTCTATTAGTAGTCCTTAGTGTCTCTTTGTAGTCCTTAGTGTCTCCCTGTAGTCCTTTAGTGTCTCTTAGTCATTTTGTCTATTAGTAGTCCTTAGTGTCTCTTTGTAGTCCTTAGTGTCTCTTTGTAGTCCTTAGTGTCTCTTTGTAGTCCTTAGTGTCTCTTTGTAGTCCTTAGTGTCTCCCTGTAGTCCTTTAGTGTCTCTTAGTCATTTTGTCTATTAGTAGTCCTTAGTGTCTCTTTGTAGTCCTTTAGTGTCTCTTTGTAGTCCTTAGTGTCTCTTTGTAGTCCTTAGTGTCTCTTTGTAGTCCTTAGTGTCTCTTTGTAGTCCTTTAGTGTCTATTTGTAGTCCTTTAGTGTCGTCCTTTAGTGTCTATTTGTAGTCCTTTAGTGTCTATTTGTAGTCCTTTAGTGTCTCTTTGTAGTCCTTTAGTGTCTCTTTGTAGGCCTTAGTGTCTCTTTGTAGTCCTTTAGTGTCTATTTGTAGTCCTTTAGTGTCGTCCTTTAGTGTCTATTTGTAGTCCTTTAGTGTCTATTTGTAGTCCTTTAGTGTCTCTTTGTAGTCCTTTAGTGTCTCTTTGTAGTCCTTAGTGTCTCTTTGTAGTCCTTAGTGTCTCTTTGTAGTCCTTAGTGTCTCTTTGTAGTCCTTTAGTGTCTATTTGTAGTCCTTTAGTGTCTCTTTGTAGGCCTTAGTGTCTCTTTGTAGTCCTTTAGTGTCTATTTGTAGTCCTTTAGTGTCGTCCTTTAGTGTCTATTTGTAGTCCTTTAGTGTCTATTTGTAGTCCTTTAGTGTCTCTTTGTAGTCCTTTAGTGTCTCTTTGTAGTCCTTAGTGTCTCTTTGTAGTCCTTAGTGTCTCTTTGTAGTCCTTAGTGTCTCTTTGTAGTCCTTTAGTGTCTATTTGTAGTCCTTTAGTGTCTATTTGTAGTCCTTTAGTGTCTCTTTGTAGTCCTTTAGTGTCTATTTGTAGTCCTTTAGTGTCTCTTTGTAGTCCTTTAGTGTCTATTTGTAGTCCTTTTTTTATAATTTTCTGTCTCTTTTGAGCTGCAGCTATAAACGTAGTATATTAGCTAGATATAAAACCTAGTATATAAACGTGTGCGGAGCCTCAGAGCTCACCTGCTCCTCAGCGTTTGATGAACGTTCCTCTCCGTGGATCCACCATCATTACTCGGTCAGAGACAGTATGCTCTCCGCGCTCCGATGCTAACGAGGCGCCGCCACCATCGCTCACGCTGTAATTAGAGCCGTGTTCCTCGACACTCGGAGGCCCCCTGCTCGCCGCTAATGGAGTGAACACGGCAGAAAACGAGCACTATTAAAGCCGACATGTTTCCAGAGCGCCACGTGAAAACCCTCCAAAGAGAATTCATCATTTCCTCCTCTGATCCTCCTCCTCTGGAAGCTCTCTGATCCTCCTCCTCTGGAAGCTCTCAGAGAACCTTCAGGAACACATGAGAGGCAGCATTTCTACATCTCCTTCAGTGTTTCCATATCAGATCCAAAGGCCCTGCTATGACTCGAGAAGACATATTTAAAACAACAACAGACCAGTGGAAGAGTATTTCATCCACAGCAGCATGTGCAGAGGTCAGAGGTCAAAGCCACCGCACCTTTTGCTCATGTCACCTGTACCCGATGATTGACAGGGGGGCGGGGCCTCGTGATGTAATGGTTTGGCAAGGCCAGAGCGCTGATTGGTCGGCGTGATGAGGGTGGGCGGGGTCAAGGTCGCTGCTGATGACTTGGGGGGAGAGTGTTTGTGGGAATGCAAACACAAAAAGGGAGAAAAGGGAGAAAAGGGAGTCGTATAAGCAACACAATGTGAAACGCCATAAATAAACCAGTTTGTAAATGAGCTATCATGTAAATTCCTTTTGTCCCAGTTAAAGTGCTAATCTGCTCCTGGGGGGCACGTTGGGTTAAACATGAAGTATATGACCTGCAAACCCCCCCCACCCCCCCCCCCCCCCTCCTCTACAGCTGATCCAGAATCAGAATCATTTCCATCTGCATTCCTGAGGAAGGTCCAACACTATCAACAAACACTACAAACATTGCATCATCTCTGTCACACAAAACATGATTAGAGTACAGTTCAGTACGTCTAGACGTCTCTCCACCTGAGCGTCTAAACGTCTCTCCACCTGAGCGTCTACACGTCTCTCCACCTGAGCGTCCAGACGTCTCTCCACCTGAGCGTCTAGACGTCTCTCCACCTGAGCGTCTAAAACGTCTCTCCACCCTGAGCGTCTAGACGTCTCTCCACCTGAGCGTCTAGACGTCTCTCCACCTGAGCGTCTAGACGTCTCTCCACCTGAGCGTCTAAACGTCTCTCCACCTGAGCGTCTAGACGTCTCTCCACCTGAGCGTCTAGACGTCTCTGAGCGTCTAGACGTCTCTCCACTGAGCGTCTAAACGTCTCTCCACCTGAGCGTCTAGACGTCTCTCCACCTGAGCGTCTAGACGTCTCTCCACCTGAGCGTCTAAACGTCTCTCCACCTGAGCGTCTAAACGTCTCTCCACCTGAGCGTCTAGACGTCTCTGAGCGTCTAGACGTCTCTCCACCTGAGCGTCTAAACGTCTCTCCACCTGAGCGTCTAGACGTCTCTCCACCTGAGCGTCTAGACGTCTCTCCACCTGAGCGTCTAGACGTCTCTCCACCTGAGCGTCTAAACGTCTCTCCACCTGAGCGTCTAGACGTCTCTCCACCTGAGCGTCTAGACGTCTCTCCACCTGAGCGTCTAAACGTCTCTCCACCTGAGCGTCTAGACGTCTCTCCACCTGAGCGTCTAGACGTCTCTGAGCGTCTAGACGTCTCTCCACCTGAGCGTCTAAACGTCTCTCCACCTGAGCGTCTAGACGTCTCTCCACCTGAGCGTCTAGACGTCTCTCCACCTGAGCGTCTAAACGTCTCTCCACCTGAGCGTCTAAACGTCTCTCTCCACCTCTGAGCGTCTAGACGTCTCTGAGCGTCTAGACGTCTCTCCACCTGAGCGTCTAAACGTCTCTCCACCTGAGCGTCTAAACGTCTCTCCACCTGAGCGTCTAAACGTCTCTCCACCTGAGCGTCTAGACGTCTCTCCACCTGAGCGTCTAGACGTCTCTCCACCTGAGCGGTCTAGACGTCTCTCCACCTGAGCGTCTAGACGTCTCTCCACCTGAGCGTCTAGACGTCTCTCCACCTGAGCGTCTAGACGTCTCTCCACCTGAGCGTCTAAACGTCTCTCCACCTGAGCGTCTAGACGTCTCTCACCTGAGCGTCTAAACGTCTCTCCACCTGATCGTCTAGACGTCTCTCCACCTGAGCGTCTAGACGTCTCTCACCTGAGCGTCTAAACGTCTCTCCACCTGAGCGTCTAGACGTCTTCTCCACCCTGAGCGTCTAAACGTCTCTCCACCTGAGCGTCTAAACGTCTCTCCACCTGAGCGTCAAAACGTCTCTCCACCTGAGCGTCTAGACGTCTCTCCACCTGAGCGTCTAGACGTCTCTCCACCTGTCTCTCCACCTGAGCATCTAGACGTCTCTCCACCTGAGCGTCTAAACGTCTCTCCACCTGAGCGTCTAGACGTCTCTCCACCTGAGCGTCTAAACGTCTCTCCACCTGAGCGTCTAAACGTCTCTCCACCTGAGCGTCTAGACGTCTCTCCACCTGAGCGTCTAGACGTCTCTCCACCTGAGCGTCTAAACGTCTCTCCACCTGAGCGTCTAAACGTCTCTCCACCTGAGCGTCTAGACGTCTCTCCACCTGAGCGTCTAGACGTCTCTCCACCTGAGCGTCTAAACGTCTCTCCACCTGAGCGTCTAAACGTCTCTCCACCTGAGCGTCTAGACGTCTCTCCACCTGAGCGTCTAGACGTCTCTCCACCTGAGCGTCTAGACGTCTCTCCACCTGAGCGTCTAAACGTCTCTCCACCTGAGCGTCTAGACGTCTCTCCACCTGAGCGTCTAGACGTCTCTCCACCTGAGCGTCTAGACGTCTCTCCACCTGAGCGTCTAGACGTCTCTCCACCTGAGCGTCTAAACGTCTCTCCACCTGAGCGTCTAACGTCTCTCCACCTGAGCGTCTAGACGTCTCTCCACCTGAGCGTTCTAAGCGTCTCTCCCACCTGAGCTTCTAGACGGTCTCTCCACCTGAGCGTCTAGACGTCTCTCCACCTGAGCGTCTAGACGTCTCTCCACCTGAGCGTCTACACGTCTCTCCACCTGAGCGTCTAAACGTCTCTCCACCTGAGCGTCTAGACGTCTCTCCACCTGAGCGTCTAGACGTCTCTCCACCTGAGCGTTTAAACGTCTCTCCACCTGTCTCTCCACCTGAGCGTCTAGACTTCTCTCCACCTGAGCGTCTAACGTCTCTCACCTGAGCGTCTAGACGTCTCTCCACCTGAGCGTCTAAACGTCTCTCCACCTGAGCATCTAGACGTCTCTCCACCTGAGCGTCTAAACGTCTCTCCAACTGAGCGTCTAGACGTCTCTCCACCTGAGCGTCTAGACGTCTCTCCACCTGAGCGTCCAGACGTCTCTCCACCTGAGCGTCTAGACGTCTCTCCACCTGAGCGTCTAAACGTCTCTCCACCTGAGCGTCTAAACGTCTCTCCACCTGAGCGTTTAAACGTCTCTCCACCTGAGCGTCTCTCCACCTGAGCGTCTAGACGTCTCTCCACCTGAGCGTCTAAACGTCTCTCCACCTGAGCGTCTAAACGTCTCTCCACCTGAGCGTCTAGACGTCTCTCCACCTGAGCGTCTAAACGTCTCTCCCACCTGAGCGTCTAGACGTCTCTCCACCTGAGCGTCTAGACGTCTCTCCACCTGAGCGTCTAACGTCTCTCCACCTGAGCGTCTAAACGTCTCTCCACCTGAGCGTCTAGACGTCTCTCCACCTGAGCGTCTAGACGTCTCTCCACCTGAGCGTCTAAACGTCTCTCCACCTGAGCGTCTAAACGTCTCTCCACCTGAGCGTCTAAACGTCTCTCCACCTGAGCGTCTAGACGTCTCTCCACCTGAGCGTCTAAATGTCTCTCCACCTGGGCGTCTAGACGTCTCTCCACCTGAGCGTCTAGACGTCTCTCCACCTGAGCGTCTAAACGTCTCTCCACCTGAGCGCCTGAGCGTCTAGAACGTCTCTCCACCTGAGCGTCTAGACGTCTCTCCACCTGAGCGTCTAAACGTCTCTCCACCTGAGCGTCTAAACGTCTCTCCACCTGAGCGTCTAGACGTCTCTCCACCTGAGCGTCTAAACGTCTCTCCACCTGAGCGTCTAAACGTCTCTCCACCTGAGCGCCCTGAGCGTCTAGACGTCATCTCCACCTGAGCGTCTAGACGTCTCTCCACCTGAGCGTCTAAACGTCTCTCCACCTGAGCGTCTAAACGTCTCTCCACCTGAGCGTCTAGACGTCTCTCCACCTGAGCGTCTAGACGTCTCTCCACCTGAGCGTCTAAACGTCTCTCCACCTGAGCGTCTAAACGTCTCTCCACCTGAGCGTCTAGACGTCTCTCCACCTGAGCGTCTAGACGTCTCTCCACCTGAGCGTCTAGACGTCTCTCCACCTGAGCGTCTACACGTCTCTCCACCTGAGCGTCTAAACGTCTCTCCACCTGAGCGTCTAGACGTCTCTCCACCTGAGCGTCTAGACGTCTCTCCACCTGAGCGTCTAAACGTCTCTCCACCTGTCTCTCCACCTGAGCGTCTAGACGTCTCTCCACCTGAGCGTCTAAACGTCTCTCCACCTGAGCGTCTAGACGTCTCTCCACCTGAGCGTCTAAACGTCTCTCCACCTGAGCGTCTAGACGTCTCTCCACCTGAGCGTCTAAACGTCTCTCCAACTGAGCGTCTAGACGTCTCTCCACCTGAGCGTCTAGACGTCTCTCCACCTGAGCGTCTAGACGTCTCTCCACCTGAGCGTCTAAAACGTCTCTCCACCTGAGCGTCTAAACGTCTCTCCACCTGAGCGTTTAAACGTCTCTCCACCTGAGCGTCTCTCCACCTGAGCGTCTAGACGTCTCTCCACCTGAGCGTCTTGACGTCTCTCCACCTGAGCGTCTAAACGTCTCTCCACCTGAGCGTCTAAACGTCTCTCCACCTGAGCGTCTAGACGTCTCTCCACCTGAGCGTCTAAACGTCTCTCCACCTGAGCGTCTAGACGTCTCTCCACCTGAGCGTCTAGACGTCTCTCCACCTGAGCGTCTAAACGTCTCTCCACCTGAGCGTCTAGACGTCTCTCCACCTGAGCGTCTAGACGTCTCTCCACCTGAGCGTCTAAACGTCTCTCCACCTGAGCGTCTAAACGTCTCTCCACCTGAGCGTCTAAACGTCTCTCCACCTGAGCGTCTAGACGTCTCTCCACCTGAGCGTCTAAACGTCTCTCCACCTGGGCGTCTAGACGTCTCTCCACCTGAGCGTCTAGACGTCTCTCCACCTGAGCGTCTAGACGTCTCTCCACCTGAGCGTCTAAACGTCTCTCCACCTGAGCGCCTGAGCGTCTAAACGTCTCTCCACCTGAGCGTCTAGACGTCTCTCCACCTGAGCGTCTAAACGTCTCTCCACCTGAGCGTCTAAACGTCTCTCCACCTGAGCGTCTAGACGTCTCTCCACCTGAGCGTCTAAACGTCTCTCCACCTGAGCGTCTAAACGTCTCTCCACCTGAGCGTCTAAACGTCTCTCCACCTGAGCGTCGTCTCTCCACCTGAGCGTCTAAACGTCTCTCCACCTGAGCGTCTAACGTCTCTCCACCTGAGCGTCTAGACGTCTCTCCACCTGAGCGTCTAGAC
Organism: Pogonophryne albipinna; assembly: GCA_028583405.1. NCBI lineage: Eukaryota > Metazoa > Chordata > Actinopteri > Perciformes > Artedidraconidae > Pogonophryne > Pogonophryne albipinna. Next base: position 285,979 of record JAPTMU010000149.1, on the reverse strand, counting down.
GTCTCTCCACCTGAGCGTCTAGACGTCTCTCCACCTGAGCGTCTAAACGTCTCTCCACCTGAGCGTCTAAACGTCTCTCCACCTGGGCGTCTAGACGTCTCTCCACCTGAGCGTCTAAACGTCTCTCCACCTGAGCGTCTAGACGTCTCTCCACCTGAGCGTCTAGACGTCTCTCCACCTGAGCGTCTAAACGTCTCTCCACCTGAGCGTCTAAACGTCTCTCCACCTGAGCGTCTAAACGTCTCTCCACCTGAGCGTCTAGACGTCTCTCCACCTGAGCGTCTAGACGTCTCTCCACCTGAGCGTCTAAACGTCTCTCCACCTGAGCGTCTAGACGTCTCTCCACCTGAGCGTCTAAACGTCTCTCCACCTGAGCGTCTAAACGTCTCTCCACCTGAGCGTCTAAAGCCTCTCCACCTGAGCGTCTAAACGTCTCTCCACCTGAGCGTCTAAACGTCTCTCCACCTGAGCGTCTAAACGTCTCTCCACCTGAGCGTCTAGACGTCTCTCCACCTGAGCGTCTAAACGTCTCTCCACCTGAGCGTCTAGACGTCTCTCCACCTGAGCGTCTAAACGTCTCTCCACCTGAGCGTCTAAACGTCTCTCCACCTGAGCGTCTAGACGTCTCTCCACCTGAGCGTCTAAACGTCTCTCCACCTGAGCGTCTAAACGTCTCTCCACCTGAGCGTCTAAAGCCTCTCTACCTGTGCACTGAAGGTGTCTCCGTCTCTGCTTCAGAAACAGGTGAAGCAGCCGTTAAACTGCAGCTGTTACCCTGAACTACAGCGGTTGGAGGTCACGCTGCAGCGGGCAGGCGGGGGTTAATCACAGACCAACGCTTTCAGGTCCACGGGGGAACGCTTCTTTATGGCCTTTTACCCAAAAACAGAAGCTTAGCTCATAACTCACATAGCTCAGTAACACCCTCCCACTCATACAGGGGGGGGTGGGGAACACGCTGTGAAACCACTCTATTTTTAACCCTGAACAGGGTCTGTCAAAGTGGAATCCTAACGTGCCAAAAATCAAGTTTTGTGACATTTCTCTAAATGGAAGGAGACACTTGGATGTCTGAAAAAGTCAAAACAAAGATGCTCAGAAATCATAGGAACACATATAAATGCAGAAGCTGCTTTTAAAACATCACATTTTTAGGTAACCATTGATCAGTGGGTGCAAATGTATGGATTGATGCTGCTAACGGCTATTTCTGTATACTTTTAATGGTGCATTATGGGAAGTGTAGTTCCAGAACTTAAAGCGTGACTATCTCACAAACCGACGGTTTTTAAAGCATAGATTTTTTTTCGACATCTTTAAGTTTTTTTCAGTTGTAGTTATCTTTACGTCCATGAATTCAATGCAAACAGGAGCTGCTAACAGTATATACAGCATACTTTGAATGGTGCATTGTGGGAAGTGTAGTTCCTGAGATGAAAGTGGGATTGTCTTCCAAACACAAGGACTTAATAGTTGCAAAACCACAACCTTTATTACGTGTTCTTCAATCCAGTGATGGTTATCTTTACATCCAATGTATACTGCTAATGGCTATTTCAGCATACTTTTAATGGTGCATTGTGGGAAGTGTAGTTCCAGAAATAAAAGCATGTCTATCCTCCAAACAGACAGTCTTTAAAGCTTGAAAACATATCGACATTTTTACGTTTTCTTCTGTACCAAACTAATCCAGTGATTCACTGCACACAGGAGCTGCTAACATTATATACAGCATCCTTTTAATGGTGCATTGTGGGAAGTGTAGTTCCTGAAATGAAGGTCTTTGCAGAACTAGCTTGAAAACCATAACATTTATTACGTTTTCTTCTATCCAGCTAATAATATCTGTTTGAAGGCAACGTTTTCAATCCAATGGCTAATTGGGCATACTTGTAACGATGCATTATGGGAAGTGTAGTTCCAGAAACACAGATTGTATTATCTTGGGAGCAGGAGAAGGTCTGAGGTTGGTTTAAACTCTGACTGAAGCTTTGACTGAAATAACCTCTGAGAGACGAGGTGATAATGTGTCGGGAGGAAACGTCCCTGAACCCAAGGACACCTCCATCAATCCTTCAGAGGGGGGGGGGGGGGGGGGGGGCATACACTGAGTTTATAAAGCTGTCTGTTTATGAGGCTGATGATGAGGGGGGGGAAGAGAGAGGGAGATCCTGAAGGAAGGAACCCCCAGAGCTCAGATCAGCGTCAGAGAGACAGAATTTATAATCATAGTATGAATGCACATTTAAAATGCAATGGAGTCAGAGAGGATTAATGTATCTGGAAAAGAATCATAAAATACCATTTGAAATATAAATAAATACAACACTGTTTACACGGCTAATTCAATTAAATATATTCCTCTTTTATTGATGTTTACACTCTAATATACGTCCTATCAGTTTTATATACTTCCCTCTTTCTTCCGTCAAATGATGGGTTTTTCAACATTTCATTCACTTAGCATAAAGGCTGTTAGCAGTATTTATGCTAAGCTAAGCTAACTAGCCGCCGGCTGGGATTAGCGATGATGTCCTGTAACTTCAGGGAACTCTTAATATATAAAGAGGGTGTGTGTGTGTGTGTGTGTGTGTGTGTGTGTGTGTGTGTGTGTGTGTGTGTGTGTGTGTGTGTGTGTGTGTGTGAGGGAGTGAGGGAGTGTGTGAGTGTGTGAGTGTGTGTGTGTGTGTGTGTGTGTGTGTGTGTGTGTGTGTGTGTGTGTGTGTGTGTGTGTGTGTGTGTGTGTGTGTGAGGGAGTGTGTGAGTGTGTGAGTGTGTGTGTGTGTGTGTGTGTGTGTGTGTGTGTGTGTGTGTGTGTGTGTGTGTGTGTGTGTGTGTGTGTGTGTGTGTGTGTGTGTGTGTGTGTGTGTGTGTGTGTGTGTGTGTGTGTGTGAGGGAGTGAGGGAGTGTGTGAGTGTGTGAGTGTGTGTGTGTGTGTGTGTGTGTGTGTGTGTGTGTGTGTGTGTGTGTGTGTGTGTGTGTGTGTGTGTGTGTGTGTGTGAGGGAGTGTGGGAGTGTGTGAGTGTGTGAGTGTGTGAGTGTGTGAGTGTGTGAGTGTGTGTGTGTGTGAGTGTGTGAGTGTGTGAGTGTGTGTGTGTGTGTGTGTGTGTGTGTGAGTGTGTGTGTGTCCCTCACTGCAGCGTCTTCTTGCTCGGGGCTTCTTCTCTCCTTCATGTGAAGGAATCAGCGAGTAATTGGATGAACAGAACAAGGTGACGTTGTTCCGCTCTGTGAACCCACCTGGACTCAAACACCTTTTGTCCCCGATGACACACACACACACACTCACACACACACACACACACACACACACACACACACACACACACACACACACACACACACACACTCACACACACATCACTAACCGAGAGGAGGAGCATTAGAAACAATGTGTGGGTTCATTAACCCTGCAGCAGATTTTAAACAAAGTGCATGTGTGTTTAAAGGAAGCAAAATGACTACAAAGACATAACAAGTGACTAAATGACTACAAAGACATAACAAGTGACTAAATGACTACAAAGAGAGGTACAATTAATACAAATAACTAGGCGGCTGTGGCTCAGTGGAGAGTGTGCTGGACTTGGAATCAGGGTAAGTTCGAGTCCCACTGCAGTCAGCATGTCGTGTCCCTGAGACTCTTCACCCCAAAGTGCTCCTGTGGGGTTTGTCCACAGAACTGAGTGTATGTTAGTCGCTTTGGATAGAAGCGTCTAAAGTAACATGTCATGTCATGTAACTACAAAGCAACTACAAAAAGAGTTAAAATGACTACAAGTGGCTACAGGGAGACACAAAGGACTACAAAGTCATTATAAATGGCTACAGAGAGACACAAAGGACTACAAATAGAGCAACTATGAAGGCACTGCAGAGAGAATACAAAAGACTACAAATGGCTACAAAGAGCCACAGAAATGATACAAGAGACACATCATGACTACAATAGAGGTACATTGACTACAAATGACCTCAGAGAGACACAAAGGACTACAAATAGCTGTATAACAGATATAAAGGGACTTCAGAGAGACACAAAGGACCACAGGGACACTCAGAGGTCTGAAGGTGTGTGAACACCTGAAGTGTGAACAGAGATGAAGATGCTTCAGAGCAGATATCATGGGGGGGGGGGGGTCCTGTGGGACGTCTGCTGGGAAGAAGTGGGTCAAACGCTTGGCATGGCAGCTCGTTAGCATGGAGAGTAAACACACACACACACTCACCTCAGCCCCTCCGGCTGTAATTGGCAACAATGAAAATTACACACAGGCTAATTAGCAGCTCAGACAGGAAGTGTGTGTGTGTGTGTGTGTGTGTGTGTGTGTGTGTGTGTGTGTGTGTGTGTGTGTGTGTGTGTGTGTGTGTGTGTGTACAATAGCCTACATGCAGTAATAAAGCCATATATTGCAGTTCCAGTGTATTTGATGGCACTTCTTCTGTTTTTATATATTTTTCATGTAATACATTTTATCTTCAGATTTGTATGCGCTCATTCTTTATTTAAAAACAAATTATTTAACATTTTATATATTCTATTTTCTATTTATAGGTTTTTGATTTTTATATTGTCACATTTTTTTACTCGTGAATTATTTTGTATTTAATTCCACATTTCTATTTACTTTTATACTATTTTATTTATTAATCTTTTATAAATGTGATATATGTTTAGATTTTTTAAGTATACATAATATTTCAAATCTTTCTGTATTTACCTTTTTGTTCAATAATCCACATTTATCTTCTCTAGTCATGTATTGCTCTCTTGCCTCAGTCTCTCCCCCTCAGTGTAATAGCGCAGTAGACAGCGCCCTCTGGTGGCTGCAGACACGAACTGCACCTCGACGTGTTTTCAATAGAAACAGGAAAACATTTTATTATTTTTTACCATTTAAAAAATAAATAATTAAAGAAAGTCGATTTCATTTCAAAATGTAAAAAGTCATAATAATTTCTCGACAACAGTAAAGGGGATCCATGTCAGGAAAAAAGGAAATAAATCAAGAAAAAGTATGAAAAATATTTAGGAAACTGATAGAGAAATCTTAATGATGTCAGAGGTCATGATCTGGTGTGTGAGAGGAGTCTGGAAGATGCATTTTGAGGGAGTTGTAGAGAAAAGTGGACCATTAAATAAACCCATCACCATGAAACCTCCCCACTTCATTACTGACACTTACACCATGATATTTCTATATTTAAATATGTAAATGAGGTTTCATGTCATGCTGAAATGTGCAGACACAAACAGACGAATCAAAAAGTGTTACCTCCTCTTACCACAGCCTTTATGGGGCATTATAGGCTTACCTAATGACAGGAAATGTTAGAAAATACTCATTAAATATGTACAAATCAAACTGCATATTGGTACATGTGCTGTGTAATTAAATACCTGCTTTATTTAATGGACAGCTGCTGATAAACGCACCTTTGAACCCGCTTTAGTCCAGCCTTCCTGTTTGCCTGCTGCATTCCTCTCAACCAAAGGGATCAATAGATCACGTATCCACCCCAAAGTGTAACCGCCTGAGACCATACTTCTCCTCTCTGCTAACTTCGATCTGACCTCTATGTGGATGCACAGCATTTGAAAGGCTCTGAGTGACACCTGAATGCAGAGAGTTGACACTGCAGGCACTTTAATTGTGTTGAAGGTGCGGAGAATGCAAATTGTGAGAAGCAGAACAACAAGTCCACGGGACAAAGTCAAACATTAGTTTAACATGTCTCTTTGTAGTCCCCTAGTGTCTCTCTGTAGTCCTTTAGTGTCTCTTTGTAGTCCTTTAGTGCATCTTTGTAGTCCTTTAGTGTCTCTCTGTAGTCCTTAGTGTCTCTTTGTAGTCCTTTAGTGTCTCTTTGTAGTCCTTTAGTGTGTCTTTGTAGTACCTTAGTGTCTCTTTGTAGTCCTTTAGTGTCTCTGTAGTCCTTTAGTGTCTCTTTGTAGTCCTTTAGTGTCTCTCTGTAGTCCTTTAGTGTCTCTGTAGTCCTTTAGTGTCTCTTTGTAGTCCTTTAGTGTGTCTTTGTAGTACCTTAGTGTCTCTTTGTAGTCCTTTAGTGTGTCTTTGTAGTACCTTAGTGTCTCTTTGTAGTCCTTTAGTGTCTCTGTAGTCCTTTAGTGTCTCTTTGTAGTCCTTTAGTGTGTCTTTGTAGTACCTTAGTGTCTCTTTGTAGTCCTTTAGTGTGTCTTTGTAGTACCTTAGTGTCTCTTTGTAGTCCTTTAGTGTCTCTTTGTAGTCCTTTAGTGTCTCTTTGTAGTCCTTTAGTGTCTCTTTGTAGTCCTTTAGTGTCTCTCTGTAGTCCTTTAGTGCATCTTTGTAGTCCTTTAGTGTCTCTCTGTAGTCCTTAGTGTCTCTCTGTAGTCCTTTAGTGTCTCTTTGTAGTCCTTTAGTGTCTCTGTAGTCCTTAGTGTCTGTCTGTAGTCCTTAGTGTCTCTTTGTAGTCCTTTAGTGTCTCTTTGTAGTCCTTTAGTGTCTCTTTGTAGTCCTTTAGTGTGTCTTTGAAGTCCTTTAGTGTCTCTTTGTAGTCCTTTAGTGTCTCTTTGTAGTCCTTTAGTGTCTCTCTGTAGTCCTTTAGTGCATCTTTGTAGTCCTTTAGTGTCTCTCTGTAGTCCTTAGTGTCTCTCTGTAGTCCTTTAGTGTCTCTTTGTAGTCCTTTAGTGTCTCTGTAGTCCTTAGTGTCTCTCTGTAGTCCTTAGTGTCTCTTTGTAGTCCTTTAGTGTCTCTTTGTAGTCCTTAGTGTCTCTTTGTAGTCCTTTAGTGTCTCTTTGTAGTCCTTTAGTGTCTCTTTGTAGTCCTTTAGTGTGTCTTTGTAGTACCTTAGTGTCTCTCTGTAGTCCTTAGTGTCTCTTTGTAGTCCTTTAGTGTCTCTTTGTAGTCCTTTAGTGTGTCTCTGTAGTCCTTTAGTGTCTCTTTGTAGTCCTTTAGTGTCTCTCTGTAGTCCTTAGTGTCTCTCTGTAGTCCTTAGTGTCTCTTTGTAGTCCTTTAGTGTCTCTTTGTAGTCCTTTAGTGTGTCTTTGTAGTACCTTAGTGTCTCTTTGTAGTCCTTTAGTGTGTCTCTGTAGTCCTTTAGTGTCTCTTTGTAGTCCTTTAGTGTGTCTCTGTAGTCCTTTAGTGTCTCTTTGTAGTCCTTTAGTGTGTCTTTGTAGTCCCTTAGTTGCTCTTTGTAGTCCTTTAGTGTGTCTTTGTAGTCCCCTAGTGTCTCTTTGTAGTCCTTTAGTGTGTCTGTGTAGTCCTTTAGTGTGTCTTTGTAGTCCTTTAGTGTGTCTTTGTAGTCCCCTAGTGTCTCTTTGTAGTCCTTTAGTGTGTCTTTGTAGTCCTTTAGTGTGTCTTTGTAGTCCTTTAGTGTCTCTTTGTAGTCCCCTAGTGTCTCTTTGTAGTCCCCTAGTGTCTCTTTGTAGTCCTTTAGTGTGTCTTTGTAGTCCTTTAGTGTCTCTTTGTAGTCCTTTAGTGTCTCTTTGTAGTCCTTTAGTGTCTCTTTGTAGTCCTTTAGTGCATCTTTGTAGTCCCCTAGTGTCTCTTTGTAGTCCTTTAGTGTGTCTTTGTAGTCCTTTAGTGTGTCTCTGTAGTCCTTTAGTGTCTCTTTGTAGTCCTTTAGTGTCTCTTTGTAGTCCTTTAGTGTGTCTTTGTAGTCCTTTAGTGTGTCTTTGTAGTACCTTAGTGTCTCTTTGAAGTCCTTTAGTGTGTCTCTGTAGTCCTTTAGTATCTCTTTGAAGTCCTTTAGTGTGTCTCTGTAGTTCTTTAGTGTCTCTTTGTAGTCCTTTAGTGTGTCTTTGTAGTACCTTAGTGTCTCTTTGAAGTCCTTTAGTGTGTCTCTGTAGTCCTTTAGTGTCTCTTTGTAGTCCTTTAGTGTGTCTCTGTAGTCCTTTAGTGTCTCTTTGTAGTCCTTTAGTGTGTCTTTGTAGTCCCTTAGTTGCTTTTGTAGTCCTTTAGTGTGTCTTTGTAGTCCCCTAGTGTCTCTTTGTAGTCCTTTAGTGTGTCTGTGTAGTCCTTTAGTGTGTCTTTGTAGTCCTTTAGTGTGTCTTTGTAGTCCCCTAGTGTCTCTTTGTAGTCCTTTAGTGTGTCTTTGTAGACCTTTAGTGTGTCTTTGTAGTCCCCTAGTGTCTCTTTGTAGTCCCCTAGTGTCTCTTTGTAGTCCTTTAGTGTGTCTTTGTAGTCCTTTAGTGTCTCTTTGTAGTCCTTTAGTGTGTCTTTGTAGTCCTTTAGTGTGTCTTTGTAATCCTTTAGTGTGTCTTTGTAGTCCTTTAGTGTCTCTTTGTAGTCCTTTAGTGTGTCTTTGTAGTCCCCTAGTGTCTCTTTGTAGTCCTTTAGTGTGTCTTTGTAGTCCCCTAGTGTCTCTTTGTAGTCCTTTTGTGTGTCTTTGTAGTCCTTTAGTGTGTCTTTGTAGTCCCCTAGTGTCTCTTTGTAGTCCTTTAGTGTGTCTTTGTAGTCCCCTAGTGTCTCTTTGTAGTCCTTTAGTGTGTCTTTGTAGTCCCTTAGTGTCTCTTTGTAGTGTCTTTGTAGTCCTTGTGTGTCTCTCTCTTCATTCTTAGTTCTTCTTTCGAGATTTTGTGTCTTTTTATTGTCATTTCCTGTCCTTTTTCTGACATTTTGTCTCTCTGTTGTCCCAATCTTTGCCCCTGTGTCTCTGCAGGCGAGCTAGAGACGTCACAAAGTCCCTTCTCTCCTCCTGTGATGTGGAAACATAAAGTGGAGAGAGATGGTGACATAAGAGAAGCTCCTGAGGATCTCAGCAGGTTCGTGTGGTCTCTCAGCATTTTGAAGCTGACAGGAAGTGATCTGATCATCTTCAGAAAACTGTCAACAACCCCTTATTTCTCCTGTGATATCTGCAAATACTTCGTTACTGTACTTAAGTACATGTTTCTGGTATCAGTACTTTACTCCACTACTTACTTTTTACTTTGACTTCTTACATGTTGAACTCAAATACCTGTACTTTCTACTTCTTACATGTTCAACACAAATACCTGTACTTTCTACTTCTTACATGTTGAACCCAAATACCTGTACTTTCTACTTCTTACATGTTGAACCCAAATACCTGTACTTTCTACTTCTTACATGTTGAACACAAAGACCTGTACTTTCTACTTCTTACATGTTGAACACAAATACCTGTACTTTCTACTTCTTACATGTTGAACCCAAATACCTGTACTTTCTACTTCTTACATGTTGAACCCAAATACCTGTACTTTCTACTTCTTACATGTTGAACCCAAATACCTGTACTTTCTACTTCTTACATGTTGAACCCAAATACCTGTACTTTCTACTTCTCACATGTTGAACCCAAATACCTGTACTTTCTACTTCTTACATGTTGAACCCAAATACCTGTACTTTCTACTTCTTACATGTTGAACCCAAATACCTGTACTTTCTACTTCTTACATGTTGAACCCAAATACCTGTACTTTCTACTTCTTACATGTTGAACCCAAATACCTGTACTTTCTACTTCTTACATGTTGAACCCAAATACCTGTACTTTCTACTTCTTACATGTTGAACCCAAATACCTGTACTTTCTACTTCTTACATGCTGAACACAAATACCTGTACTTTCTACTTCTTACATGTTGAACCCAAATACCTGTACTTTCTACTTCTCACATGTTGAACCCAAATACCTGTACTTTCTACTTCTTACATGTTGAACCCAAATACCTGTACTTTCTACTTCTTACATGTTGAACCCAAATACCTGTACTTTCTACTTCTTACATGTTGAACCCAAATACCTGTACTTTCTACTTCTTACATGTTGAACCCAAATACCTGTACTTTCTACTTCTTACATGCTGAACACAAATACCTGTACTTTCTACTTCTTACATGTTGAACCCAAATACCTGTACTTTCTACTTCTTACATGTTGAACTCAAATACCTGTACTTTCTACTTCTTACATGTTGAACACAAATACCTGTACTTTCTACTTCTTACATGTTAAACCCAAATACCTGTACTTTCTACTTCTTACATGTTGAACCCAAATACCTGTACTTTCTACTTCTTACATGTTGAACCCAAATACCTGTACTTTCTACTTCTTACATGTTGAACTCAAATACCTGTACTTTCTACTTCTTACATGTTGAACCCAAATACCTGTACTTTCTACTTCTCACATGTTGAACACAAATACCTGTACTTTCTACTTCCTACATGTTGAACTCAAATACCTGTACTTTCTACTTCTTACATGTTGAACACAAATACCTGTACTTTCTACTTCTTACATGTTGAACCCAAATACCTGTACTTTCTACTTCTTACATGTTGAACACAAATACCTGTACTTTCTACTTCTTACATGTTGAACCCAAATACCTGTACTTTCTACTTCTTACATGTTGAACCCAAATACCTGTACTTTCTACTTCTTACATGTTGAACCCAAATACCTGTACTTTCTACTTCTTATATGTTGAACACAAAGACCTGTACTTTCTACTTCTTACATGTTGAACACAAATACCTGTACTTTCTACTTCTTACATGTTGAACCCAAATACCTGTACTTTCTACTTCTTACATGTTGAACACAAATACCTGTACTTTCTACTTCTTACATGTTGAACCCAAATACCTGTACTTTCTACTTCTTACATGTTGAACCCAAATACCTGTACTTTCTACTTCTCACATGTTGAACCCAAATACCTGTACTTTCTACTTCTTACATGTTGAACCCAAATACCTGTACTTTCTACTTCTTACATGTTGAACCCAAATACCTGTACTTTCTACTTCTTACATGTTGAACCCAAATACCTGTACTTTCTACTTCTTACATGTTGAACACAAATACCTGTACTTTCTACTTCTTACATGCTGAACACAAATACCTGTACTTTCTACTTTTCACATGTTGAACCCAAATACCTGTACTTTCTACTTCTTACATGTTGAACTCAAATACCTGTACTTTCTACTTCTTACATGTTGAACACAAATACCTGTACTTTCTACTTCTTACATGTTAAACCCAAATACCTGTACTTTCTACTTCTTACATGTTGAACCCAAATACCTGTACTTTCTACTTCTTACATGTTGAACCCAAATACCTGTACTTTCTACTTCTTACATGTTGAACTCAAATACCTGTACTTTCTACTTCTTACATGTTGAACCCAAATACCTGTACTTTCTACTTCTTACATGTTGAACTCAAATACCTGTACTTTCTACTTCTTACATGTTGAACCCAAATACCTGTACCTTTCTACTTCTTACATGTTGAACCTCAAATACCTGTACTTTCTACTTCTTACATGTTGAACACAAATACCTGTACTTTCTACTTCTTACATGTTGAACTCCAAATACCTGTACTTTCTACTTCTTACATGTTGAACCCAAATACCTGTACTTTCTACTTCTTACATGTTGAAACTCAAATACCTGTACTTTCTACTTCTTACATGTTGAACACAAATACCTGTACTTTCTACTTCTTACATGTTGAACCCAAATACCTGGTACTTTCTACTTTTACATGTTGAACACAAATACCT
>JAPTMU010000149.1:258874-273446 GCA_028583405.1 Pogonophryne albipinna | reverse complement strand
GCGGCAGTAGTTGGAGCAGCAGTAGTTGGAGCAGCAGTAGTTGGAGCGGCAGTTGTTGGAGCGGCTGTAGTTGGTGCGGCAGTAGTTGGAGCGGCAGTTGTTGGAGCGGCAGTAGTTGGAGCGGCTGTAGTTGGAGCAGCTGTAGTTGGAGCGGCAGTTGTTGGAGCAGCAGTAGTTGGTGCAGTTGTTGGAGCAGCAGTAGTTGGGGCTCTAGTAGTTGGAGCGGCAGTAGTTGGAGCAGCAGTAGTTGGAGCAGCTGTAGTTGGAGCGGCAGTTGTTGGAGGGGCAGTAGTTGGAGCGGCTGTAGTTGGGGCTCTAGTAGTTGGAGCGGCAGTAGTTGGAGCAGCAGTAGTTGGAGCAGCTGTAGTTGGAGCGGCAGTTGTTGGAGCGGCTGTAGTTGGTGCGGCAGTAGTTGGAGCAGCTGTAGTTGGAGCGGCAGTTGTTGGAGGGGCAGTAGTTGGAGCGGCTGTAGTTGGGGCTCTAGTAGTTGGAGCGGCAGTTGTTGGAGCAGCTGTAGTTGGAGCAGCAGTAGTTGGGGCTCTAGTAGTTGGAGCGGCAGTAGTTGGAGCAGCAGTAGTTGGAGCAGCTGTAGTTGGAGCGGCAGTTGTTGGAGCGGCTGTAGTTGGTGCGGCAGTAGTTGGAGCGGCAGTTGTTGGAGCGGCAGTAGTTGGAGCGGCAGTAGTTGGAGCAGCTGTAGTTGGAGCGGCAGTTGTTGGAGCAGCAGTAGTTGGTGCAGTTGTTGGAGCGGCAGTAGTTGGAGCGGCAGTAGTTGGAGCGACAGTTGTTGGAGCAGCTGTAGTTGGAGCAGTTGTTGGAGCGGCAGTTGTTGGAGCCGCAGTTGTTGGAGCGGCTGTAGTTGGTGCAGTAGTTGGAGCAGCAGTTGTTGGAGCGACAGTTGTTGGAGCAGCTGTAGTTGGAGCAGTAGTTGGAGCAGCAGTTGTTGGAGCGGCAGTTGTTGGAGCGGCTGTAGTTGGTGCGGCAGTAGTTGGAGCGGCAGTTGTTGGAGCGGCAGTAGTTGGAGCGGCTGTAGTTGGTGCGGCAGTAGTTGGAGCGGCAGTTGTTGGAGAGGCAGTTGTTGGAGCGGCAGTAGTTGGAGCGGCAGTAGTTGGAGCGACAGTAGTTGGAGCAGCTGTAGTTGGTGCGACAGTAGTTGGAGCAGCTGTAGTTGGAGCAGCAGTTGTTGGAGCAGCTGTAGTTGGAGCAGCTGTAGTTGGAGCGGCTGTAGTTGGATCAGCAGTAGTTGGAGCGGCTGTAGTTGGAGCGGCTGTAGTTGGAGCGGCTGTTGTTGGAGCGGCAGTAGTTGGAGGGGCTATAGTTGGGGCGGCTGTAGTTGGGGCTCTAGTAGTTGGAGCGGCAGTTGTTGGAGCAGCTGTAGTTGGAGCAGCTGTAGTTGGGGCTCTAGTAGTTGGAGCGGCAGTAGTTGGAGCAGCAGTAGTTGGAGCAGCTGTAGTTGGAGCGGCAGTTGTTGGAGCGGCAGTTGTTGGAGCGGCTGTAGTTGGTGCAGCAGTAGTTGGAGCGGCAGTTGTTGGAGCGGCAGTAGTTGGAGCGGCTGTAGTTGGAGCAGCTGTAGTTGGAGCAGCAGTAGTTGGTGCAGTTGTTGGAGCAGCAGTAGTTGGGGCTCTAGTAGTTGGAGCGGCAGTTGTTGGAGCAGCAGTAGTTGGGGCTCTAGTAGTTGGAGCGGCAGTTGTTGGAGCAGCAGTAGTTGGAGCAGCAGTAGTTGGAGCAGCTGTAGTTGGAGCGGCAGTTGTTGGAGCGGCAGTAGTTGGAGCGGCTGTAGTTGGGGCTCTAGTAGTTGGAGCGGCAGTTGTTGGAGCAGCTGTAGTTGGAGCAGCAGTAGTTGGGGCTCTAGTAGTTGGAGCGGCAGTAGTTGGAGCAGCAGTAGTTGGAGCAGCTGTAGTTGGAGCGGCAGTTGTTGGAGCGGCTGTAGTTGGTGCGGCAGTAGTTGGAGCGGCAGTTGTTGGAGCGGCAGTAGTTGGAGCGGCTGTAGTTGGAGCAGCTGTAGTTGGAGCGGCAGTTGTTGGAGCAGCAGTTGTTGGAGCAGTTGTTGGAGCGGCAGTTGTTGGAGCGGCTGTAGTAGGAGCGGCAGTTGTTGGAGCAGTTGTTGGTGCGGCAGTTGTTGGAGCGGCAGTAGTTGGAGCGGCAGTTGTTGGAGCGGCAGTAGTTGGTGCGGCAGTAGTTGGAGCGGCAGTTGTTGGAGCGGCAGTAGTTGGAGCGGCAGTTGTTGGAGCGGCAGTAGTTGGAGCGGCTGTAGTTGGTGCGGCAGTAGTTGGAGCGGCAGTTGTTGGAGCGGCAGTTGTTGGAGCGGCAGTAGTCAGAGCGGCAGTAGTTGGAGCAGCTGTAGTTGGAGCAGCAGTTGTTGGAGCAGCTATAGTTGGAGCGGCTGTAGTGGGAGCGGCAGTAGTTGGATCGGCAGTAGTTGGAGCGGCTGTAGTTGGAGCGGCAGTTGTTGGAGCGGGAGTAGTACGAGCGGCTGTAGTTGGGGCTCTAGTAGTTGGAGCGACTGTAGTTGGAGCAACAGTAGTTGGAGCAGCTGTAGTTGGAGCAGCAGTTGTTGGAGCAGCTGTAGTTGGAGCAGCTGTAGTTGGAGCAGCTGTAGTTGGAGCGGCTGTAGTTGGATCAGTAGTAGTTGGAGCAGCTGTAGTTGGAGCAGCAGTTGTTGGAGCAGCTGTAGTTGGCGCGGCAGTAGTTGGAGCGGCTGTAGTTGGGGCTCTAGTAGTTGGAGCGGCAGTTGTTGGAGCAGCAGTAGTTGGAGCAGTTGTTGGAGCAGCTGTAGTTGGAGCGGCAATTGTTTGAGCGGCTGTAGTTGGTGCGGCAGTAGTTGGAGCGGCAGTTGTTGGAGCGGCAGTAGTTGGAGCGGCTGAAGTTGGGGCTCTAGTAGTTGGAGCGGTAGTTGTTGGAGCAGCTGTATTTGGAGCAGCAGTAGTTGGAGCAGCAGTAGTTGGAGCAGCAGTAGTTGGAGCAGCAGTAGTTGGAGCGGCTGTAGTTGGAATAGCAGGAGTTGGTGCAGCAGTAGTTGGAGCAGCAGTAGTTGGTGCAGCAGTAGTTGGAGCAGCAGTAGTTGGAGCAGCTGTAGTTGGAGCAGCTGTAATTGGAGCAGCAGTAGTTGGTGCAGCAGTAGTTGGAGCAGCAGTAGTTGGTGCAGCAGTAGTTGGAGCAGCAGTAGTTGGAACAGCTGTAGTTGGAGCAGCTGTAGTTGGAGCAGCTGTAGTTGGAGCAGCAGTAGTTGGTGCAGCAGTAGTTGGTGCAGCAGTAGTTGGAGCAGCTGTAGTTGGTGCAGCAGTAGTTGGTGCAGCAGTAGTTGGAGCAGCAGTAGTTGGAGCAGCAGTAGTTGGTGCAGCAGTAGTTGGAGCAGCTGTAGTTGGAGCAGATGGCGTGGTGGCAGACAGAGATAGATCCACCTGGCTGGCAGCAACTAAATTGAAATTAGAGGAAAAATACAAATGATATTTGGATTAGAGCAGATTCCAGGAAGCTACTGTCGGTCTAATGTTCTGGTTTGATTACCACTATGAACCTAAAATAAGCTTATTCTGCGCTGAACTGATTTGAATAAAAGTATTGAATGCTAATGTTGGTTATTTATACTTTCTTTTTATCATTTATTTGTATTATATGTATGAATACGTCAACATAACTATTGAATTGAAATTTGATTGTTTTTTAAATTGATCTTGTGTTTTTAATTTGATTTTATTGTGTGTTCGTCACAGAGTTTGGAGAAGTACTGTGATCTTGTACTTGAGTAAAAGTGGAAGTACTCAGATCTTGTACTTGAGTAAAAGTGGAAGTACTCAGGTCTTGTACTTGAGTAAAAGTGGAAGTACTCAGGTCTTGTACTTGAGTAAAAGTGGAAGTACTCAGGTCTTGTACTTGAGTAAAAGTAGAAGTACCAGAGGAATACTCTGTTACAGTAAAATTCATGCATTCAAAATGTTCCTCAAGTGAAAGTAGAAAAGTATTCTCATCAAAATATAGTGAAAGACAGTAAAAGTAGTCGTTGTGCAGATTGGTCCATTTCAGAATAATATATATGATATGTTTTATAATGATTGATCATGAAAGTGTTCTCAAAGCTGGTGAAGGTGCAGCTTGTTTGAATGACTTTGTATACTACAGGGTAGCTTGTGGATTTACTCCAGGTGGAACTAAAGTCTGATTCAACACTTGAGTAGATTTCACATCATTCATCCACATCTGTGAAGTAACTAAAGGGATTCAATGCTACTAAATGTACTGTATGTACTGTTAAGGTGCAGCAGTACCACTTACCTGCCAGCAGGAGGAGCAAAGCGTGCCTCATTGTGATCCTGTCACACTGTGAGGAGAACACACACATTCAAACTGTCAGCAAGCCTGTATTACACACACACACACACACGCGCACACACACACACACACACACACACACACACACACACAAACACACACACACTCAAACACACACAAACAAGCACACACACACACCCACCCACACACACACACACACACACACACACACACACACACACACACACACACAAACAAGCACACACACACACACACACACTCAAACACACACAAACAAGCACACACACACACCCACACACACAGACACACACACACACACACACACACACACACACACACACAATGAATGAAGCACAGCAGACCTAAACATGAAGCATCAGCAGTTCCTCCTATTCACATGTTATCGATCCAGCACAGCTGGAAGTGAGTGTGTTTCAGTGTAAAGACTCCAACAGGCGACCTCCCTTCACGGAGCCTGATAACACGTGGTGAACGCTGAGAGACGCTGCCACTCGGAGCCTTTTTACAAACTCTAAAACACTCGTTTTTACCCTTTTTATTATTTCATGTTTCACAGAAATAGCTTTAGGTCCCGTTCAAATGTACAAAAGGTTCAATCTGCAGCTTCGTTGCATTCAATGCACTTTGTGAATCCTCCAGTCAGATGTAGTAGTGTTTGATTTTCCCTTTTATTGGACATTTTACTCCATCGTCCTGTGTTTTTATAAATATTGTAATTTCATTTTGTATTTATTGGAACATTTTCTTTCCAATAAATTCATATTCGTATTTGTATAAATTATTGTATCATTAATTTGACCATTTTTTAAAACTTTTTCTATGAATAATTTTCCTTATTTTATATTTTATTTGTAATTATTTTGTTTACATGCATTTTTTTTTTTTAAACTACTTTCTCAAACCCAGTAGAAGCAGCAATTGGACCAGTAAGAAATGTACATTTACACATGATGTGTCCATATGGTCTAATGCTAATCCACACAGTGTTTCCAGTAGCTGGATGTGAACCAGTGCAACATGTTTCCTTTGTGTACTTCAAGTCATATTTTAATACTTTTCACTTTAACTATAGTCATATTTTAAACCTTTCACACTTTAACTAAAATCACACTTAGGACTAAATAACTTGGCCCTGAAGCCATTGCAGATTGATGGGAATCAGCGAGGACTCACCTTGAGTCGATGGATGGAGGTCCGCAGCAGCTCTGGACAAAGAGGGCGATGGATCTCAAGATAACGTGCCTTCCTCCCTCAGAGTCTCTTCTTATGAGGCCTCGGTCTGCCCCCCCCCCCCCCTGAAGGTCTGATGGACTTCTCAACTGGCCATAAAACCTCCCAAACTGGCTGAAGTCGCCCGCTCCTCAGAGGGGAATGCAGAGCAATCTGCACAAAATGCTTTCTAATGCGACGCACTTCAACATTCCCCACAAGAGACCTGTTTACCTGAGACACACAGGTGAGACATTAAGGACAGAAAACACCTGAGACACACAGGTGAGACATTAAGGACAGAAAACACCTGAGACACACAGGTGGGACATTAAGGACAGAAAACACCTGAGACACACAGGTGAGACATTAAGGACAGAAAACACCTGAGACACACAGGTGAGACATTAAGGACAGAAAACACCTGAGACACACAGGTGAGACATTAAGGACAGAAAACACCTGAGACACACAGGTGGGACATTAAGGACAGAAAACACCTGAGACACACAGGTGAGACATTAAGGACAGAAAACACCTGAGACACACAGGTGAGACATTAAGGACAGAAAACACCTGAGACACACAGGTGGGACATTAAGGACAGAAAACACCTGAGACACACAGGTGGGACAGTAACCCTTGTGCCCTCCTCGAATGTTCAACCTTTCGCCCCAAACAACTGATCAAATCATACATCAATATATTTTTCCACTCTTTTTTCATGAACCACATAAACAGCTTCTAACGTGCTCAGAACTACCACACATTCAGTCGGTGTCAGGATGTTCTCCTTTAAGTTCATTATTTTAATTATTTCATTTCTCTCAAAGATGCCTCATTGACTTCCATTCAAACCACATTTGTTGATCTCACTGCCATTGCAGTATAAAACCATGCATTTTGTAATGTCAGCATTTCATTTAGAAGAAAAGTGATATTTGATATTTCTACTCCATTTCCCCGCTGCAGGCCGAGGCATTATGGAGCCGTATGACTACCAGGGGGCCCGAGAGTGGTGTGTGTGTGTGTGTGTGTGTGTGTGTGTGTGTGTGTGTGTGCGTGTGTGTGTGTGTGTGTGTGTGTATGTGTGTGTGTGTGTGTGTGTGTGTATGTGTGTGTGTGTGTGTCTGTGGGTGGGTGGGTGGGTGTGCGTGTGGGTGTGGGTGTGTGTGGGTGGGTGTGTGTGTGTGTGTGTGTGTGTGTGTGTGTGTGTGTGTGGGTGTGCATCTGTGTGTGTGTGCGTGTGCCGCAGTTTCACACAGAAGTTAAAAATGTAAGTTCATCGACAAGCTTGTTGAACACTTAACAGGATCTGTCTGTCAAGTAGAAGTACAGATACTCGTGTTTAAAGATACTCTGGTGAAAGTAGAAGTACACACATCCTTTACTCAGGTAGAAGTACACACATCCTTTACTCAAGTAGAAGTACAGATACTCGTGTTTAAAGATACTCTGGTGAAAGTAGAAGTACACACATCCTTTACTCAGGTAGAAGTACACACATCCTTTACTCAGGTAGAAGTACAGATACTCGTGTTTAAAGATACTCTGGTGAAAGTAGAAGTACACACATCCTTTACTCAAGTAAATCTTTGACTCAAGTTTACTTATCAATACTAAACCAAAATTAAATTATACCTCCTTTGAAAGTCTCGTTTTTAGTCTTACGCATCCGACCTGGAACACTTTGCAGCACTCTTATTTGTTACAGTGTACCGTGCACCAGGTCCTTATTCAGAATTCTTATCAGAATCCTCTGAGTTTTTATCAACTTTGGTTCTGATTTATTTGAAGATTTTCAGTCTGGCTTTAGAACACATCATAGCACAGAGACAGCTCTGGTTAAAGTCACAAATGACATTCTAATAGCCTCTGACAAGGGACTTGTCTCTATTCTTGTTTTGCTCGATCTCAGTGCTGCATTTGATACTATCGATCATGATATCTTATTGCAAAGACTAGAGCACTTAGTTGGCATACAGGGAACTGCTTTAGGCTGGTTTAGGTCCTATCTATCTGAACGCTCTCAGTTTGTACGTGTCAACGATGAATCTTCCACGCAAACCAAAGTTAGCCATGGAGTGCCACAGGGCTCAGTGCTCGGACCTATTTTGTTCACATTATATATGCTTCCGTTAGGCAATATTATAAGGAATCATTCTGTAAACTTTCATTGTTATGCAGATGATACTCAACTATATTTATCAATCAAGCCTGATGAAATTAATCATCTAAATAAAATTCAAGACTGCCTCAAGGACTTAAAAACGTGGATGACCTTAAACTTTTTGATGTTAAACACGACCAAAACTGAAGTTATTGTACTCGGCCCGAAGAATCTACGAAACAAATGATCTAAAGATATACTAACTATGGATGGCATTAATTTGGCCTCCAGTGAGACTGTAAGGAATCTTGGTGTTATATTTGATCAGGATTTATCCTTTAACGCCCACATAAAATCTATTTCAAGGACCGCCTACTTCCATCTACGTAACATTGCAAAAATCAGGCATATCTTGCCTCAAAACGATGCAGAGAAACTAGTCCATGCATTTGTTACTTCAAGGCTGGATTATTGTAACTCCTTATTATCAGGGAGTACCAAGAAGTCAGTCAAGTGGCTTCAGCTGATTCAAAATGCTGCAGCTCGTGTACTAACCAGAGTTAGGAAAAGGGACCACATTACTCCTGTTCTGGCTGCCTTACACTGGCTCCCTATAGAACACAGGATAGAATTTAAAATTCTTCTTCTCGCCTACAAAGCCCTTAATGGGGCAGGCGCCATCTTACCTTAAAGAACTCATTATACCCTACTGTCCTACTAGGGCATTGCGTTCCAAGAATGCAGGGTTGTTGGTTGTTCCTAGAGTCTCTAAAAGTACAATGGGAGCCAGAGCCTTTTCTTATCAAGCTCCACATTTGTGGAATCAGCTTCCAGTTTGTGTTCGGGCGGCAGACACCCTATCCGTTTTTAAGAGTGCGCTTAAGACCTTCCTTTTTGATAAAGCTTATAGTTAGGGCTGATTAGATTCAGCCCCTAGTTTTGCTGATATAGGCTTAGTTTGTCGGGGGACATCTTACTTCTTCCTTCTCTCTGTCTATACCTGTGTCCTCTCATGTTCCGATTAACCCAGCTTCTCCAAATGTCTTTCTTTTTGGTGTCTATATACACTGGGATCCGGAGTCATGGATGATCCTGCGGTCCTGTGTCCTGCATCGCGAGCCCTGGATCTTGAGTCGTGGCTGTGGTCCTGGATCATAGGTCCTGGATGGATATCCTCATGGATTCATCTTCCTATTATACACACATGCATTTCCAAACATTTGGACTACCTATGTTACAAATGTATTATCTTTTCAATTTACACACGGCATCTATTGCACGTCTGTCCGTCCTGGGAGAGGGATCCCTCCTCTGTTGCTCTCCCTGAGGTTTCTCCCATTTTTCCCTTTAAAACTGTGGGTTTTCTTCGGAAGTTTTTCCTTGTACGATATGAGGGTCTAAGGACAGAGGGTCTAAGGACAGAGGGTCTGAGGACAGAGGGTCTGAGGACAGAGGGTCTAAGGACAGAGGGTCTAAGGACAGAGGGTCTGAGGACAGAGGGTGTCGTATTGTCATACTGATATTTTGTACAAACTGTGAAGTCCACTGAGACAAATGTAACATTTGTGATATTGGGCTATATAAATAAACATTTATTGATTGATTGAAGTAGAAGTACACACATCCTTTACTCAAGTAGAAGTACAGATACTCGTGTTTAAAGATACTCTGGTGAAAGTAGAAGTACACACATCCTTTACTCAAGTAGAAGTACAGATACTCATGTTTAAAATACTCTGGTGAAAGTAGAAGTACTGACTAAACTTCTTTGCTCAAGTCAAAGTAAAGAACTTTGAAGTGTACTTCAGTAAAAAGTACCCATAACTAGCAGCTGTTTTAAAGAGTACCTGACCTCCCTTTATATTAATAGAACAATAATGTCATTGTTAGCTAATGAATGTTTCCATGCTGAACAACGGCAACATGACAACGTTTCCATTGGTCCCTCTTCTTTAGAGAAGACCAGGAAATGATGGATACACGGATCGTGTTCAAATCAATAGGCACGCAATGACTCTAAAGAATAATGATCACGCCACCAAACACACATTCAGACTAAAGGAACCAGCTGTTTGGGAAATGAGAGAAGTAGAAAGTACAGGTATTTGGGTTCAACATGTAAGAAGTAGAAAGTACAGGTATTTGAGTTCAACATGTAAGAAGTAGAAAGTACAGGTATTTGTGTTCAACATGTAAGAAGTAGAAAGTACAGGTATTTGAGTTCAACATGTGAGAAGTAGAAAGTACAGGTATTTGGGTTCAACATGTAAGAAGTAGAAAGTACAGGTATTTGTGTTCAACATGTGAGAAGTAGAAAGTACAGGTATTTGAGTTCAACATGTAAGAAGTAGAAAGTACAGGTATTTGTGTTCAACATGTAAGAAGTAGAAAGTACAGGTATTTGGGTTCAACATGTAAGAAGTAGAAAGTACAGGTATTTGGGTTCAACATGTAAGAAGTAGAAAGTACAGGTATTTGGGTTCAACATGTAAGAAGTAGAAAGTACAGGTATTTGAGTTCAACATGTAAGAAGTAGAAAGTACAGGTATTTGAGTTCAACATGTAAGAAGTAGAAAGTACAGGTATTTGGGTTCAACATGTAAGAAGTAGAAAGTACAGGTATTTGGGTTCAACATGTAAGAAGTAGAAAGTACAGGTATTTGTGTTCAACATGTAAGAAGTAGAAAGTACAGGTATTTGAGTTCAACATGTAAGAAGTAGAAAGTACAGGTATTTGTGTTCAACATGTAAGAAGTAGAAAGTACAGGTATTTGTGTTCAACATGTAAGAAGTAGAAAGTACAGGTATTTGGGTTCAACATGTAAGAAGTAGAAAGTACAGGTATTTGGGTTCAACATGTAAGAAGTAGAAAATACAGGTATTTGGGTTCAACATGTAAGAAGTAGAAAGTACAGGTATTTGGGTTCAACATGTAAGAAGTAGAAAGTACAGGTATTTGAGTTCAACATGTAAGAAGTAGAAAGTACAGTATTTGAGTTCAACATGTAAGAAGTAGAAAGTACAGGTATTTGGGTTCAACATGTAAGAAGTAGAAAGTACAGGTATTTGGGTTCAACATGTAAGAAGTAGAAAGTACAGGTATTTGTGTTCAACATGTAAGAAGTAGAAAGTACAGGTATTTGAGTTCAACATGTAAGAAGTAGAAAGTACAGGTATTTGAGTTCAACATGTAAGAAGTAGAAAGTACAGGTATTTGTGTTCAACATGTAAGAAGTAGAAAGTACAGGTATTTGGGTTCAACATGTAAGAAGTAGAAAGTACAGGTATTTGAGTTCAACATGTAGAAGTAGAAAGTACAGGTATTTGAGTTCAACATGTAAGAAGTAGAAAGTACAGGTATTTGGGTTCAACATGTAAGAAGTAGAAAGTACAGGTATTTGAGTTCAACATGTAAGAAGTAGAAAGTACAGGTATTTTGTGTTCAACATGTAAGAAGTAGAAAGTACAGGTATTTGAGTTCAACATGTAAGAAGTAGAAAGTACAGGTATTTGGGTTCAACATGTGAAAAGTAGAAAGTACAGGTATTTGAGTTCAACATGTAAGAAGTAGAAAGTACAGGTATTTGGGTTCAACATGTAAGAAGTAGAAAGTACAGGTATTTGAGTTCAACATGTAAGAAGTAGAAAGTACAGGTATTTGAGTTCAACATGTAAGAAGTAGAAAGTACAGGTATTTGGGTTCAACATGTAAGAAGTAGAAAGTACAGGTATTTGAGTTCAACATGTAAGAAGTAGAAAGTACAGGTATTTGGGTTCAACATGTGAAAAGTAGAAAGTACAGGTATTTGTGTTCAGCATGTAAGAAGTAGAAAGTACAGGTATTTGGGTTCAACATGTAAGAAGTAGAAAGTACAGGTATTTGGGTTCAACATGTAAGAAGTAGAAAGTACAGGTATTTGGGTTCAACATGTAAGAAGTAGAAAGTACAGGTATTTGGGTTCAACATGTAAGAAGTAGAAAGTACAGGTATTTGGGTTCAACATGTGAAAAGTAGAAAGTACAGGTATTTGTGTTCAGCATGTAAGAAGTAGAAAGTACAGGTATTTGAGTTCAACATGTAAGAAGTAGAAAGTACAGGTATTTGGGTTCAACATGTAAGAAGTAGAAAGTACAGGTATTTGAGTTCAACATGTATGAAGTAGAAATTACAGGTATTTGTGTTCAACATGTAAGAAGTAGAAAGTACAGGTATTTGGGTTCAACTTGTAAGAAGGTAGAAAGTACAGGTATTTGGGTTCAACATGTATGAAGTAGAAAGTACCGGTTATTTGGGTTCAAAATGTAAGAAGTAGAAAGTACAGGTATTTGGGTTCAACATGTAAGAAGTAGAAAGTACAGGTATTTGGGTTCAACATGTAAGAAGTAGAAAGTACAGGTATTGTGGGTTCAACATGTAAGAAGTAGAAAGTACAGGTATTTGGGTTCAACATGTAGAAGTAGAAAGATACAGGTATTTGTGTTCAACAGGTAGAGTAAAGTACAGGTCTTTGTTATTTTCCACATGTAAGAAGTAGAAAGTACCAGGTATTTGAGTTCAACATGTAAGAAGTAGAAAGTACAGGTATTTGTGTTGAACATGTAAGAAGTAGAAAGTACAGGTATTTGAGTTGAACATGTAAGAAGTAGAAAGTACAGGTATTTGGGTTCAACATGTAAGAAGTCAAAGTAAAAAGTAAGTAGTGGAGTAAGTACTGATACCAGAAACATGTACTTAAGTACAGTAACGAAGTATTGCAGATATCACAGGAGAAATAAGGGGTTGTTGACAGTTTTCTGAAGATGATCAGATCACTTCCTGTCAGCTTCAAAATGCTGAGAGACCACACGAACCTGCTGAGGTCCTCAGGAGCTTCTCTTATGTCACCATCTCTCTCCACTTTATGTTTCCACATCACAGGAGGAGAGAAGGGACTTTGTGACGTCTCTAGCTCGCCTGCAGAGACACAGGGGCAAAGATTGGGACAACAGAGAGACAAAATGTCAGAAAAAGGACAGGAAATGACAATAAAAAGACACAAAATTCTCTAAAGAAGAACTAAGGAATGAAGAGAGAGGACACACAAGGACTACAAAGGACACTACAAAGAGACACTAAGGGACTACAAAGACACACTAAAGGACTACAAAGAGACACTAGGGGACTACAAAGACACACTAAATTACTACAAAGAGACACTAGGGGACTACAAAGATACACTAAAGGACTACAAAGAGACACTAGGGGACTACAAAGACACACTAAAGGACTACAAAGACACACAAAAGGACTACAAAGAGACACTAGGGGACTACAAAGACACACTAAAGGACTACAAAGAGACACTAAAGGACTACAGAGAGACACTAAAGGACTACAGAGAGACACTAAAGGACTACAAAGACACACTAAAGGACTACAAAGAGACACTAAAGGACTACAGAGACACTAAAGGACTACAGAGAGACACATAAAGGACTACAAAGAGACACTAAAGGACTACAGAGAGAACACTAAAGGACTACAAAGAGACACTAAGGACTACAGAGAGACACTAAAGGACTACAGAGACACACTAAAGGACTACAAAGAGACACTAAAGGACTACAAAGAGACACTAGGGGACTACAAAGAGACACTAAAGGACTACAGAGACACTAAAGGACTACAAAGAGACACTAAAGGACTACAAAGAGACACTAAAGGACTACAGAGACACACTAAAGGACTACAAAGAGACACTAAAGGACTACAAAGATGCACTAAAGGACTACAAAGAGACACTAAAGGACTACAAAGAGACACTAAAGGACTACAGAGACACTAAAGGACTACAGAGAGACACTAAAGGACTACAAAGAGACACTAAAGGACTACAGAGAGACACTAAAGGACTACAAAGAGACACTAAGGACTACAGAGAGACACTAAAGGACTACAGAGACACTAAAGGACTACAGAGACACACTAAAGGACTACAGAGACACACTAAAGGACTACAAAGAGACACTAAAGGACTACAAAGAGACACTAGGGGACTACAAAGATGCACTAAAGGACTACAAAGAGACACTAAAGGACTACAAAGAGACATGTTAAACTAATGTTTGACTTTGTCCCGTGGACTTGTTGTTCTGCTTCTCACAATTTGCATTCTCCGCACCTTCAACACAATTAAAGTGCCTGCAGTGTCAACTCTCTGCATTCAGGTGTCACTCAGAGCCTTTCAAATGCTGTGCATCCACATAGAGGTCAGATCGAAGTTAGCAGAGAGGAGAAGTATGGTCTCAGGCGGTTACACTTTGGGGTGGATACGTGATCTATTGATCCCTTTGGTTGAGAGGAATGCAGCAGGCAAACAGGAAGGCTGGACTAAAGCGGGTTCAAAGGTGCGTTTATCAGCAGCTGTCCATTAAATAAAGCAGGTATTTAATTACACAGCACATGTACCAATATGCAGTTTGATTTGTACATATTTAATGAGTCTTTTCTAACATTTCCTGTCATTAGGTAAGCCTATAATGCTCCATAAAGGCTGTGGTAAGAGGAGGTAACACTTTTTGATTCGTCTGTTTGTGTCTGCACATTTCAGCATGACATGAACCTCATTTACATATTTAAATATAGAAATATCATGGTGTAAGTGTCAGTAATGAAGTGGGGAGGTTTCATGGTGATGGGTTTATTTAATGGTCCACTTTTCTCTACAACTCCCTCAAAATGCATCTTCCAGACTCCTCTCACACACCAGATCATGACCTCTGACATCATTAAGATTTCTCTATTAGTTTCCTAAATATTTTTCATACTTTTTCTTGATTTATTTCCTTTTTTCCTGACATGGATCCCCTTTACTGTTGTCGAGAAATTATTATGACTTTTTACATTTTGAAATGAAATCGACTTTCTTTAATTATTTATTTTTTAAATGGTAAAAAATAATACAA
>JAPTMU010000149.1:233874-253874 GCA_028583405.1 Pogonophryne albipinna | reverse complement strand
ACGCTCAGGTGGAGAGACGTCTAGACTCTCAGGTGGAGAGACGTTTAGACGCTCAGGTGGAGAGACGTCTAGACGCTCAGGTGGAGAGACAGGTGGAGAGACGTCTAGACGCTCAGGTGGAGAGACAGGTGGAGAGACGTCTAGACGCTCAGGTGGAGAGACGTCTAGACGCTCAGGTGGAGAGACGTCTAGACGCTCAGGTGGAGAGACGTTTAGACGCTCAGGTGGAGAGACGTTTAGACGCTCAGGTGGAGAGACAGGTGGAGAGACAGGTGGAGAGACGTTTAGACGCTCAGGTGGAGAGACGTCTAGACGCTCAGGTGGAGAGACGTCTAGACGTACTGAACTGTACTCTAATCATGTTTTGTGTGACAGAGATGATGCAATGTTTGTAGTGTTTGTTGAAAGTGTTGGACCTTCCTCAGGAATGCAGATGGAAATGATTCTGATTCTGGATCAGCTGTAGAGGAGGGGGGGGGGGGTTTGCAGGTCATATACTTCATGTTTAACCCAACGTGCCCCCCAGGAGCAGATTAGCACTTTAACTGGGACAAAAGGAATTTACATGATAGCTCATTTACAAACTGGTTTATTTATGGCGTTTCACATTGTGTTGCTGATACGACTCCCTTTTCTCCCTTTTCTCCGTTTTCTCCCTTTTCTCCCTTTTTGTGTTTGCATTCCCACAAACACTCTCCCCCCAAGTCATCAGCAGCGACCTTGACCCCGCCCACCCTCATCACGCCGACCAATCAGCGCTCTGGCCTTGCCAAACCATTACATCACGAGGCCCCGCCCCCCTGTCAATCATCGGGTACAGGTGACATGAGCAAAAGGTGCGGTGGCTTTGACCTCTGACCTCTGCACATGCTGCTGTGGATGAAATACTCTTCCACTGGTCTGTTGTTGTTTTAAATATGTCTTCTAGAGTCATAGCAGGGCCTTTGGATCTGATATGGAAACACTGAAGGAGATGTAGAAATGCTGCCTCTCATGTGTTCCTGAAGGTTCTCTGAGAGCTTCCAGAGGAGGAGGATCAGAGGAGGAAATGATGAATTCTCTTTGGAGGGTTTTCACGTGGCGCTCTGGAAACATGTCGGCTTTAATAGTGCTCGTTTTCTGCCGTGTTCACTCCATTAGCGGCGAGCAGGGGGCCTCCGAGTGTCGAGGAACACGGCTCTAATTACAGCGTGAGCGATGGTGGCGGCGCCTCGTTAGCATCGGAGCGCGGAGAGCATACTGTCTCTGACCGAGTAATGATGGTGGATCCACGGAGAGGAACGTTCATCAAACGCTGAGGAGCAGGTGAGCTCTGAGGCTCCGCACACGTTTATATACTAGGTTTTATATCTAGCTAATATACTACGTTTATAGCTGCAGCTCAAAAGAGACAGAAAATTATAAAAAAAGGACTACAAATAGACACTAAAGGACTACAAATAGACACTAAAGGACTACAAAGAGACACTAAAGGACTACAAATAGACACTATAGGACTACAAAGAGACACTAAAGGACTACAAATAGACACTAAAGGACTACAAAGAGACACTAAAGGACTACAAATAGACACTAAAGGACTACAAATAGACACTAAAGGAATACAAATAGACACTAAAGGACTACAGAGAGACACTAAAGGACTACAAATAGACACTAAAGGAATACAAATAGACACTAAAGGACTACAAAGAGACACTAAAGGACTACAAATAGACACTAAAGGACTACAAAGAGACACTAAAGGACTACAAATAGACACTAAAGGACTACAAATAGACACTAAAGGACTACAGAGAGACACTAAAGGACTACAAAGAGGCACTAAAGGACTACAGAGAGACACTAAGGACTACAAAGAGACACTAAAGGACTACAAAGAGACACTAAGGACTACAAAGAGACACTAAGGACTACAAAGAGACAAAATGACTAAGAGACACTAAAGGACTACAGAGAGACACTAAAGGACTACAGAGAGACACTAAGGACTACAAAGAGACACTAAGGACTACAAATAGACAAAATGACTAAGAGACACTAAAGGACTACAGAGAGACACTAAAGGACTACAGAGAGACACTAAGGACTACAAAGAGACACTAAGGACTACAGAGACACTAAAGGACTACAGAGAGACACTAAGGACTACAAAGAGACACTAAGGACTACAAAGAGACACTAAAGGACTACAAAGAGACACTAAAGGACTAAAGAGAGACACTAAAGGACTACAGAGAGACACTAAAGGACTACAAAGAGACACTAAAGGACTACAAAGAGACACTAAAGGACTACAGAGAGACACTAAAGGACTACAGAGAGACACTAAGGACTACAAATAGACAAAATGACTAAGAGACACTAAAGGACTACAGAGAGACACTAAAGGACTACAGAGAGACACTAAGGACTACAGAGAGACACTAAAGGACTACAGAGAGACACTAAGGACTACAAAGAGACACTAAGGACTACAGAGAGACAGAAATGACTACAAAGAGACACTAAAGGACTACAAAGAGACACTAAGGACTACAGAGAGACAGAAATGACTACAAAGAGACACTAAGGACTACAGAGAGACACTAAAGGACTACAAAGATACACTAAAGGACTACAGAGAGACACTAAGGACTACAGAGAGACACTAAGGACTACAAATAGACAAAATGACTAAGAGACACTAAAGGACTACAGAGAGACACTAAAGGACTACAGAGAGACACTAAGGACTACAAAGAGACACTAAGGACTACAAAGAGACACTAAAGGACTACAGAGAGACACTAAAGGACTACAAAGAGACACTAAAGGACTACAGAGAGACACTAAGGACTACAAAGAGACAAAATGACTAAGAGACACCAAAGGACTACAGAGAGACACTAAGGACTACAAAGAGACACTAAGGACTACAAATAGACAAAATGACTAAGAGACACTAAAGGACTACAGAGAGACACTAAAGGACTACAGAGAGACACTAAGGACTACAAAGAGACACTAAGGACTACAAAGAGACACTAAAGGACTACAGAGAGACACTAAGGACTACAAAGAGACACTAAGGACTACAAAGAGACACTAAAGGACTACAAAGAGACACTAAAGGACTACAGAGAGACACTAAAGGACTACAGAGAGACACTAAGGACTACAAAGAGACACTAAGGACTACAAATAGACAAAATGACTAAGAGACACTAAAGGACTACAGAGAGACACTAAAGGACTACAGAGAGACACTAAGGACTACAGAGAGACACTAAAGGACTACAGAGAGACACTAAGGACTACAAAGAGACACTAAGGACTACAGAGAGACAGAAATGACTACAAAGAGACACTAAAGGACTACAAAGAGACACTAAGGACTACAGAGAGACAGAAATGACTACAAAGAGACACTAAGGACTACAGAGAGACACTAAAGGACTACAAAGAGACACTAAAGGACTACAGAGAGACACTAAGGACTACAGAGAGACACTAAGGGACTACAGAGAGACACTAAGGACTACAAAGAGACACTAAGGACTACAGAGAGACAGAAATGACTACAAAGAGACACTAAGGACTACAGAGAGACACTAAAGGACTACAAAGAGACACTAAAGGACTATAGAGAGATACTAAGGACTACAGAGAGACAGAAATGACTACAAAGAGACACTAAGGACTACAGAGAGACACTAAAGGACTACAAAGAGACACTAAAGGACTACAGAGAGACACTAAAGGACTACAGAGAGACATAAATGACTACAAAGAGACACTAAGGACTACAGAGAGACACTAAAGGACTACAGAGAGACACTAAGGACTACAGAGAGACACTAAGGACTACAGAGAGACACGAAAGGACTACAGAGTCCTCCAGTTTTAATCTCTGTTTTCCTACACTTCTAAATGTTCCTTTAAAGCGTCAGTCTGTCTCCCTGACGCTCCAGACGTCGGCTTCATGTCCAGCTCATACAGACCCCTTTATATATACAGTCTGTGATACAGACACAATGAAGCAGAACTAACCGCTCTCAGTCTGACCACAGATCAGTTCGGTCTGAGTGTCAGGACTTCATTTGAAACCCTTCAGAGGAATACCAGATCCTGGGAGAAGTTCCTGACTTCAACACTCTTCCTATTAAAATCAGGAGAAAGCAGAAGCACTGAGAGGCTATTAGGAACTCAGACAGTTTCCCACCTGATGGGAGATAAGGAAACAGAGCGAGACGCTTGTTGTGAGAAAAATAATCAGAAACAAAGCGTTCATTCAGAGCTGGATTATCGTGGCGCCTTTAATGCTAACGGGAGGAACCGCTCTAACCTGATTCCAGCCGCACTCATTAAGCTCCATAATGAAATGAGTCCCTTTTTAGAGATCTAATTAGTGCTCTGTCTGAGTCTGGGCCGCTGGGATCCTCAGGTATATTTACCTGTTTTATGGGCAGGGGTCAGAGGTCAGGCGGTGTAAAGAGGGAGGGGTGCAGAGAGAGGCTAACAGCAGTCATTAGCGCGTTAGCAACACCTGCTCTGAGCTGCAGGAAAGTGGACGCAGCTTGATGGATGAAGTGAAGATTCACGACGTCGCCCTGTTCTTAAAAACTACCAGCTGTGGGTTTCCAGAAGCATGCGGAGAAAACACATCACGAGCTCGCTGGAGAAGAGAAGAAGGTGTGTAGGAAAAGACACTAATGACTACAACGAGACACTAAGGACTACAGAGAGACACTAAAGACTACAGAGAGACACTAAGGACTACAGAGAGACACTAAGGACTACATAGAGACACTAAAGACTACAGAGAGACACTAAGGACTACAGAGAGACACTAAAGACTACAGAGAGACACTAAGGACTACAAAGAGACACTAGAGGACTACAAAGAGACACTAGAGGACTACAGAGAGACACTAAGGACTACAGAGAGACACTAATGACTACAACGAGACACTAAGGACTACATAGAGACACTAAAGACTACAGAGAGACACTAAGGACTACAGAGAGACACTAAGGACTACAGAGAGACACTAGAGACACTAAGGACACAAGAGACACTAAAGACTACAGAGAGACACTAAAGACTACAGAGAGACACTAAGGACTACAAAGAGACACTAGAGGACTACAAAGAGACACTAGAGGACTACAGAGAGACACTAAGGACTACAGAGAGACACTAATGACTACAACGAGACACTAAGGACTACATAGAGACACTAAAGACTACAGAGAGACACTAAGGACTACAGAGAGACACTAAAGGACTACAGAGAGACACTAAGGACTACAGAGAGACACTAAGGACTACAGAGAGACACTAAAGGACTACAAAGAGACACTAGAGGACTACAGAGAGACACTAAGGACTACAGAGAGAGAGACACTAAGGACTACAGAGAGACACTGCAGGACTACAACGAGACACTAAAGGACTACAGAGAGACACTAAAGACTACAAAGAGACACTAAAGGACTACAGAGAGACACTAGAGGACTACAGAGAGACACTAAGGACTACAGAGAGACACTGCAGGAATACAACGAGACACTAAAGGACTACAGAGAGACACTAAAGACTACAAAGAGACACTAAGGACTACAGAGAGACACTAAGGACTACAGAGAGACACAAAAGGACTACAGAGAGACACTAAAGACTACAAAGAGACACTAAGGACTACAGAGAGACACTCAAGGACTACAGAGAGACACTAAGGACTACAGAGAGACACTAAAGACTACAGAGAGACACTAAGGACTACAGAGAGACACTAAGGACTACAAAGAGACACTAAAGACTACAGAGAGACACTAAATGACTACAGAGAGACACTAAGGACTACAGAGAGACATTAAAGACTATATAGAGACACTAAGGACTACAACGAGACACTAAAGACTACAGAGAGACACTAAGGACTACAGAGAGACACAAAAGGACTACAGAGAGACACTAAAGGACTACAGAGAGACACTAAATACTACAGAGAGACACTAAGGACTACAGAGAGACACTAAAGACTACAGAGAGAGACACTAAAGGACTACAGAGAGACACTAAATACTACAGAGAGACACTAAGGACTACAGAGAGACACTAAAGGACTACAGAGAGACACTAAGGACTACAGAGAGACACAAAAGGACTACAGAGAGACACTAAATACTACAGAGAGACACTAAGGACTACAGAGAGACACTAAAGACTACAGAGAGACACTAAGGACTACAGAGAGACATTAAAGACTATATAGAGACACTAAGGACTACAACGAGACACTAAAGGACTACAGAGAGACACTAAAGACCACAGAGAGACACTAAGGACTACAGAGAGACACTAAAGACCACAGAGAGACACTAAGGACTACAGAGAGACACTAAGGACTACAACGAGACACAAAAGACTACAGAGAGACACTAAAGGACTACAGAGAGACACTAAAGGACTACAATCCCCAGACTACTGATGTGTTGTGTTATATGTCCTTAATTGTGCATGTTCTTAGAGAGCTGCTGCACATTAAATAATCCAATAATCCTTTGGAGCTACTGAATAGCCACGTTGCAGCTTCTCAGAATAAGAGCTCTCCCACGTGTGAATGGCCTGAGAGCGGCACTACGTCAGATGGTACACCAACCACTAAATACACGGACCTGTCACTTTCTCATTGTTCCTGGGAAACAACAGAACACTTTCCTTACTTCAAATGACCATCTTTTGGAACCACTGAAAGCCATGCTGCAGACTTTCAGAATAAGAGCGTTGCGGCCCAGTGCGCTCCGCCATGTGTTAATGGAGCTCTGGTGAAGACAGATGTCTGAGCGCAGTGGTTTAATCAGAGCAGGTATGTTTGGTGTCAGGATAAAGAAGACAGAGTCGAGCTTTAACTCCCGCTGCTGTCTTTAACCGTCTGCGACCCCTTCTTTAATCTGTCTGATTTTTCAGCTCCAGCTCACAGCGGCCGCTCTGAGAAACGGAAGCTTCCCGTAACTCCCACAGCAATTACAGGTCTGAAAAGCCTCTCATCGAGACCCTTTACATACGGTCTGCTCTGCAGGGCGGTCATCAGCCTGCAGGGGGCGCTGTGGGGTTTATATTCACTAACAATAAGACCCTTTAATCTGTCTCACTGCGTTTTGTCCTCCGGGCTTTAAAAGTCTTTACAGCTTTTTTTGTGTTTTAGTGCATGTAAATGGTCTACAAGGCTAAAATCCCTGCGTGCTCCCTCCTCTAATGTGTTCTTTAGGTTTTAGTGCATGTAACTGGTCCACAGAGGCTCAAATCCCTGCGTACTCTCTCCTGTAATGTGCTCTTTAGGTTTTAGTGCATGTAAATGGTCCACAGAGGCTCAAATCCCTGTGTACTCTCTCCTGTAATGTGTTCTTTAGGTTTTAGTGCATGTAAATGGTCCACAGAGGCTCACATCCCTGCGTACTCTGTCTTGTTGTGTGTTGTATAGGTTTTAGTGCATGTCAATGGTCTGCAAAGGCTAAAATCCAGGTGTACTCTGTCTTGTAGTGTGTTGTATAGGTTTTAGTGCTTGTCAATGGTCTGCAAAGGCTAAAATCCCTGCGTACTCTCTCCTGTAATGTGCTCTTTAGGTTTTAGTGCATGTAAATGGTCCACAGAGGCTCAAATCCCTGCGTACTCTCTCCTGTAATGTGCTCTTTAGGTTTTAGTGCATGTAAATGGTCCACAGAGGCTCAAATCCCTGTGTACTCTCTCCTGTAATGTGTTCTTTAGGTTTTAGTGCATGTAAATGGTCCACAGAGGCTCACATCCCTGCGTACTCTGTCTTGTTGTGTGTTGTATAGGTTTTAGTGCATGTCAATGGTCTGCAAAGGCTAAAATCCAGGTGTACTCTGTCTTGTAGTGTGTTGTATAGGTTTTAGTGCTTGTCAATGGTCTGCAAAGGCTAAAATCCCTACTTCTTTCTCCTTAAGTGTGTTCTATAGGTTTTAGTGCATGTCAATGGTCTGCAAAGGCTAAAAATATGATATATTTTATTTTATTAAGTATTTTATTTTACTATTCGGTCTATATGTTGTATTATTATTACTCATATTATTATTATATATTTTCTTACTGTATTATTATCATTTATTTTTATTATAATATACATTTAATTTCGTATTCTTTATTTGTTTTTTAACGTGTCTATCTAATGTCATTATCCGACACGAGGGTGTTTATTTATTTTTAAACGTATTCTTTATGAGTTTTTTTCTCACATCCAATATTCCTCCAATTGAAATGAACGGTTTCTTTAACAACATCTAGAAGGTCTCAGATCCCAAAGATTCCACATAACAAAACGTATAGGAATCAAATCAATAGTGACACTGAGAACGTAAATAACACGTATAACAAAAATAAAAGGAAGTAAAAGATGGGTTGTATATAAGGTCATCCTACATATTACAATAATACAGTCTAATAGGGCAAATATCCATTTACCAGAACATTTCAAAAATAAAACTTCCTCAGAAGCCATATTGTATTATTTTGGGGTGTCACACAGTTCCTTTTTTAATGCATCTCTTATAATCCTTCCATTATCCCAGTTTCCCCCTATTGAGGGTTTGGAATTAAGAGGACAAGATGTGCCGAAATGCTCCATCGTAAAACTATTAACAATACAATATAAAAAGCACAGAGAAATACGAGTCTATGGCTTCAAGCCCCTTCTTTTACAGTCCCCTGCTACCGTCCTCAATAACTGTCCCCGTAAACCACCTTAACCCGAACGAGCGAGGCCTTTAAAGAGGCCCTAATATTCTGCTTTCTGTGTTTTTAGGTGTGTTTTAGTGCATGTAAATGGTCTACAAAGGCTAAAATCCCTGTATAATCTATCCTGTAGTGTGTTCTTTAGGTTTTAGTGCATGTCAATGGTCTCCAAAGGCTAACATCCCTCATTCTTTCTCATGTAGTGTGTTCTTTAGGTTTTAGTGCATGTCAATGGTCTGCAAAGGCTCAAATCCCTCTGTACTCTCTCCTGTAGTGTGTTCTATAGGTCTTTAGTGCATGTCAATGGTCTGCAAAGGCTAACATCCCTGTGTAATCTCTCCTGTAGTGTGTTCTAGGTGTTAGTGCATGTCAATGGTCTGCAAAGGCTAATATCCCTATTTATTTTTCCTGTAGTGTGTTATTTAGGTTTCAGTGCATTTCAATGGTCTGCAAAGGCTAAAATCCCTCTGTACTCTCTCCTGAAGTGTGTTCTATAGGTGTTAGTGCATGTCAATGGTCTACAAAGGCTAAAATCCCTGTGTATTCTGTTCTGTAGTGTGTTCTATAGGTTTTAGTGCATGTAAATGGTATGCAGACGTTAAAATCCCTACTTCTTTCTCCTGAAGTGTGTTCTATAGGTTTAGTGCATGTCAATGGTCTGCAAAGGCTCAAATCCCTGTGTACTCTCTCCTGTAGTTTCTTCTGTAGGTTTTAGTGCAAGTTAATGGTCTACAAACGCATTTGATTTTCTATTCTGTCTATATTTTGTATTATTATTACTCATATTATTATTATTATTATATATTTTCTAAATTATAACTTAATAAAGCTGTATATTTAGCTTTTAGCCGTTTTGGTAGATCCCCCCCTCTGAGTAAAATCCGATGCAGGGATTAGACTCAGGGTTTGTGCAGATATCGGATCAATAAGAAGAGCTCGCTGCCAGAGATACTTAAAGAACTCGATGTAGAGCCACCTGCGATCAATGGAGGCTTTCAGCTGCGATCATCAGGAATCCATCGCTGCTCTGAACGTGAATCGATTCGACACCGCGACAACAACTGAGACTTTAAAAGCTTCAGGTTTAAGAAAACACTATGAGGGAGGCATCAGACTACAAAGAGACACTAAAGGACTACAGAGAGACACTAAGGACTACAGAGAGACACTAAGGACTACAAAGAGACACTAAAGGACTACAGAGAGACACTAAGGACTACAAAGAGACACTAAAGGACTACAGAGAGACACTAAGGACTACAAAGAGACACTAAAGGACTACAGAGAGACACTAAAGGACTACAGAGAGACACTACAGGACTACAAAGAGACACTAAAGGACTACAAAGAGACACTAAGGACTACAGAGAGACACTAAGGACTACAAAGAGACACTAAAGGACTACAAAGAGACACTAAAGGACTACAGAGAGACACTAAGGACTACAGAGAGACACTAAAGGACTACAAAGAGACACTAAGGACTACAAAGAGACACTAAAGGACTACAAAGAGACACTAAGGACTACAGAGAGACACTAAGGACTACAAAGAGACACTAAAGGACTACAAAGAGACACTAAAGGACTACAGAGAGACACTAAGGACTACAGAGAGACACTAAGGACTACAAAGAGACACTAAAGGACTACAAAGAGACACTAAAGGACTACAGAGAGACACTACAGGACTACAGAGAGACACTAAAGGACTACAGAGAGACACTAAGGACTACAAAGAGACACTAAAGGACTACAGAGAGACACTAAAGGACTACAGAGAGACACTAAGGACTACAAAGAGACACTAAAGGACTACAGAGAGACACTAAAGGACTACAGAGAGACACTAAAAGACTACAAAGAGACACTAAAGGACTACAGAGAGACACTAAAGGACTACAAAGAGACATTAAAGGACTACAGAGAGACAATAAAGGACTACAGAGAGACACTAAAGGACTACAGAGAGACACTAAAGGACTACAGAGACACTAAAGGACTACAAAGAGACACTAAAGGACTACAGAGAGACACTAAAGGACTACAGAGATACACTAAAGGACTAGAGAGAGACACTAAAGGACTACAAAGAGACACTAAAGGACTACAGAGAGACACTAGAGGACTACAGAGAGACACTAAGGACTACAGAGAGACACTAAGGACTACAGAGAGACACTAAAGGACTACAGAGAGACACTAAAGGACTACAGAGAGACACTAAAGGACTACAAAGAGACATTAAAGGACTACAGAGAGACACTAAAGGACTACAGAGAGACACTACAGGACTACAAAGAGACACTAAGGACTACAAAGAGACACTAAAGGACTACAGAGAGACACTAAGGACTACAGAGAGACACTAAGGACTACAAAGAGACACTAAGGACTACAAAGAGACACTAAGGACTACAGAGAGACACTAAAGGACTAC
This sequence comes from Pogonophryne albipinna, assembly GCA_028583405.1. NCBI lineage: Eukaryota > Metazoa > Chordata > Actinopteri > Perciformes > Artedidraconidae > Pogonophryne > Pogonophryne albipinna. Next base: position 242,698 of record JAPTMU010000149.1, on the reverse strand, counting down.
AGAGAGACACTAAAGGACTACAAAGAGACACTAAAGACTACAGAGAGACACTAAAGGACTAAGGACTACAGAGAGACACTAAAGGACTACAAAGAGACACTAAGGACTACAAAGAGACACTAAGGACTACAAAGAGACACTAAAGGACTACAGAGAGACACTAAAGGACTACAGAGAGACACTAAGAACTACAAAGAGACACTAAGGACTACAAAGAGACACTAAAGGACTACAGAGAGACACTAAAGGACTACAAAGAGACACTAAGGACTACAAAGAGACACTAAGGACTACAGAGAGACACTAAAGGACTAAGGACTACAGAGAGACACTAAAGGACTACAGAGAGACACTAAAGGACTACAAAGAGACACTAAGGACTACAAAGAGACACTAAAGGACTACAGAGAGACACTAAGAACTACAAAGAGACACTAAAGGACTACAGAGAGACACTAAGAACTACAAAGAGACACTAAGGACTACAAAGAGACACTAAAGGACTACAAAAAGACACTAAGAACTACAAAGAGACACTAAAGGAATACAGAGAGACACTAAGAACTACAAAGAGACACTAAAGGACTACAAAGAGACACTAAGAACTACAAAGAGACACTAAAGGACTACAGAGAGACACTAAAGGACTACAGAGAGATACTAAGAACTACAAAGAGACACTAAAGGACTACAGAGAGACACTAAAAACTACAAAGAGACACTAAAGGACTACAGAGAGACACTAAGAACTACATAGAGACACTAAGAACTACAAAGAGATACTAAAGGACTACAGAGAGACACTAAAGGACTACAGAGAGACACTAGAGGACTACAGAGAGACGCTAGAGGACTACAGAGAGACACTAAGAACTACAAAGAGACACTAAGGACTACAAAGAGACACTAAAGGACTACAAAAAGACACTAAGAACTACAAAGAGACACTAAGGAATACAGAGAGACACTAAGAACTACAAAGAGACACTAAAGGACTACAGAGAGACACTAGTTTTTTTTTTTTAAACTTCACTCACCGGAGGGAGGAGGATCAGGACGAGGTCTCTGCACCTGGAAAACACAAAAAACAACATTAAACCGTGATTTCACACCAAATAATAACTGATAGAACACACTACAGGAGAGAGAGGGAAACATGTGTGTGTTTATTAAAGTGTGAGTAAACGGTGTGGGAGAAACTTCTGCAATGCAGTGGGAGTCACCGACTCATGAAGGAGACACGGGAACAGCAGGAGCTTTGATGTCAAGGAGCGGGAGCTGTGGCGCATCGGGTGATGCACGCACCTCGCGCTGCCCCGTCTTGCCAGCACGTAGAAAACGGTCACAAACAACGAGAGTGCTTTTAGACCATCTCATTTTTAATAGAGACGGCGTTGGTGTGAGTTAAAGCTAGGCAGAGGCTGTGACTTTCTCCCTCTCAGTGCACTTCCCCAGCCACAGATACGGGGAGGTATTTACACACACACCCCGAGCTGCTGCTGGAGCCGTGCTCTCAGAGGCGATGGGGATAATATCTCTGCTTCTTCCTAACTGCTGTGTTGGCCGCTGAAACCCCCAGCATTCGGCGATTCGTTCAATACAAATCTTTACATTGCTTTCAAACAGAAGCTCCACTTTACTGATGCCTTTCTTTAAGGTTCCTCTGAACATGAGCTGTGCATGCTTGTATGGCACTTCCGTCCCGAGCAGCACACACAGAGGAAATCAGCCAGGACTGAGTCCCCAGACACTGATCCCCTGGGTTTATATCCCCAAATGTTCATTAACCAAAAACGAAACACAGCCGCTCAGTTTCACAGGTAGTTTTAGGATACCGTCAATCACAGATTCTGGTAAGGCAAAGTCCAAATGTGGATTTGAAATTACACTTACCAGTTCTGAAGATTTGTTGGTATCCTGCCGACAACGCCAATTTGTGGGAATCACCGACTCAGGAAGGAGACACGGGGAGAGCAGGAGCTTTGATGTCAAACACTGATGGTTTACTAGGAGCTTCTGCCGGAGGATCCACAAGACAAGTCCAAGAGCCAGAGGTTCTGACTTCACGGTAGAGTTGCCACGTCAATTCTGAAGCGCATCTCTCTTGCTAGACCTTTTAACTGGTTCACAGAGAGTAATCAACATATTTGAGGAGATAGCCGCTGGAACACTGAATTACTTGCGTCGGACACTCATGGCCTCGAAGATTACACACCTTGGAGTCCACAAACACAGAGAAGGAAGTGTCCCAGTGTACTCACAACAATAAACCATTTGTGACCGAGAGTGTCATAAACTGGGAACAACAACATATGGCTGAAGCAGCCCCTTTCCTTAAGGGAGATACAATACGTCAGGGTTGGTCATAAACGTCAAAGGGCAAAAAGTAAGATATCCAGGAGAATTATTCCCTAACAAACGTCTGATGGACCCTAACTGGATGGTGTCAGCTGTTTTAAAGAGTACCTGACCTCCCTTTATATTAACAACAACATGTAAGAAGTAGAAAGTACAGGTATTTGAGTTCAACATGTAAGAAGTAGAAAGTACAGGTATTTGGGTTCAACATGTAAGAAGTAGAAAGTACAGGTATTTGTGTTCAACATGTAAGAAGTAGAAAGTACAGGTATTTGAGTTCAACATGTGAGAAGTAGAAAGTACAGGTATTTGAGTTCAACATGTAAGAAGTAGAAAGTACAGGTATTTGAGTTCAACATGTAAGAAGTAGAAAGTACAGGTATTTGAGTTCAACATGTAAGAAGTAGAAAGTACAGGTATTTGTGTTCAACATGTAAGAAGTAGAAAGTACAGGTATTTGTGTTCAACATGTAAGAAGTAGAAAGTACAGGTATTTGGGTTCAACATGTAAGAAGTAGAAAGTACAGGTATTTGGGTTCAACATGTAAGAAGTAGAAAGTACAGGTATTTGAGTTCAACATGTAAGAAGTAGAAAGTACAGGTATTTGTGTTCGACATGTAAGAAGTAGAAAGTACAGGTATCTGAGTTCAACATGTAAGAAGTAGAAAGTACAGGTATTTGTGTTCAACATGTAAGAAGTAGAAAGTACAGGTATTTGGGTTCAACATGTAAGAAGTAGAAAGTACAGGTATTTGGGTTCAACATGTAAGAAGTAGAAAGTACATGTATTTGGGTTCAACATGTAAGAAGTAGAAAGTACAGGTATTTGGGTTCAACATGTAAGAAGTAGAAAGTACAGGTATTTGGGTTCAACATGTGAGAAGTAGAAAGTACAGGTATTTGTGTTCAACATGTGAGAAGTAGAAAGTACAGGTATTTGGGTTCAACATGTAAGAAGTAGAAAGTACAGGTATTTGAGTTCAACATGTAAGAAGTAGAAAGTACAGGTATTTGGGTTCAACATGTAAGAAGTAGAAGGTACAGGTATTTGAGTTCAACATGTAAGAAGTAGAAAGTACAGGTATTTGGGTTCAACATGTAAGAAGTAGAAAGTACAGGTATTTGGGTTCAACATGTAAGAAGTAGAAAGTACAGGTATTTGAGTTCAACATGTAAGAAGTAGAAAGTACAGGTATTTGGGTTCAACATGTAAGAAGTAGAAAGTACAGGTATTTGGGTTCAACATGTAAGAAGTAGAAAGTACAGGTATTTGGGTTCAACATGTAAGAAGTAGAAAGTACAGGTATTTGGGTTCAACATGTAAGAAGTAGAAAGTACAGGTATTTGGGTTCAACATGTAAGAAGTAGAAAGTACAGGTATTTGAGTTCAACATGTAAGAAGTAGAAAGTACAGGTATTTGGGTTCAACATGTAAGAAGTAGAAAGTACAGGTATTTGGGTTCAACATGTAAGAAGTAGAAAGTACAGGTATTTGAGTTCAACATGTAAGAAGTAGAAAGTACAGGTATTTGGGTTCAACATGTAAGAAGTAGAAAGTACAGGTATTTGGGTTCAACATGTAAGAAGTAGAAAGTACAGGTATTTGGGTTCAACATGTAAGAAATAGAAAGTACAGGTATTTGGGTTCAACATGTAAGAAGTAGAAAGTACAGGTATTTGTGTTCAACATGTGAGAAGTAGAAAGTACAGGTATTTGTGTTCAACATGTAAGAAGTAGAAAGTACAGGTATTTGGGTTAAACATGTAAGAAGTAGAAAGTACAGGTATTTGGGTTCAACATGTAAGAAGTAGAAAGTACAGGTATTTGTGTTCAACATGTAAGAAGTAGAAAGTACAGGTATTTGAGTTCAACATGTGAGAAGTAGAAAGTACAGGTATTTGGGTTCAACATGTAAGAAGTAGAAAGTACAGGTATTTGAGTTCAACATGTAAGAAGTAGAAAGTACAGGTATTTGTGTTCAACATGTAAGAAGTAGAAAGTACAGGTATTTGAGTTCAACATGTAAGAAGTAGAAAGTACAGGTATTTGAGTTCAACATGTAAGAAGTAGAAAGTACAGGTATATGTGTTCAACATGTAAGAAGTAGAAAGTGCAGGTATTTGTGTTCAACATGTAAGAAGTAGAAAGTACAGGTATATGTGTTCAACATGTAAGAAGTAGAAAGTGCAGGTATTTGAGTTCAACATGTAAGAAGTAGAAAGTACAGGTATATGTGTTCAACATGTAAGAAGTAGAAAGTACAGGTATTTGAGTTCAACATGTAAGAAGTAGAAAGTACAGGTATTTGTGTTCAACATGTAAGAAGTAGAAAGTACAGGTATTTGAGTTCAACATGTAAGAAGTAGAAAGTACAGGTATTTGTGTTCAACATGTAAGAAGTAGAAAGTACAGGTATTTGAGTTCAACATGTAAGAAGTAGAAAGTACAGGTATATGTGTTCAACATGTAAGAAGTAGAAAGTGCAGGTATTTGAGTTCAACATGTAAGAAGTAGAAAGTACAGGTATTTGTGTTCAACATGTAAGAAGTAGAAAGTACAGGTATTTGAGTTCAACATGTAAGAAGTAGAAAGTACAGGTATTTGTGTTCAACATGTAAGAAGTAGAAAGTACAGGTATTTGGGTTCAACATGTAAGAAGTAGAAAGTACAGGTATTTGGGTTCAACATGTAAGAAGTAGAAAGTACAGGTATTTGGGTTCAACATGTAAGAAGTAGAAAGTACAGGTATTTGGGTTCAACATGTAAGAAGTAGAAAGTACAGGTATTTGGGTTCAACATGTAAGAAGTAGAAAGTACAGGTATTTGGGTTCAACATGTAAGAAGTAGAAAGTACAGGTATTTGGGTTCAACATGTAAGAAGTAGAAAGTACAGGTATTTGAGTTCAACATGTAAGAAGTAGAAAGTACAGGTATTTGAGTTCAACATGTAAGAAGTAGAAAGTACAGGTATTTGTGTTCAACATGTAAGAAGTAGAAAGTACAGGTATTTGAGTTCAACATGTAAGAAGTAGAAAGTACAGGTATTTGTGTTCAACATGTAAGAAGTAGAAAGTACAGGTATTTGAGTTCAACATGTAAGAAGTAGAAAGTACAGGTATTTGTGTTCAACATGTAAGAAGTAGAAAGTACAGGTATTTGTGTTCAACATGTAAGAAGTAGGAAAGTACAGGTATTTGAGTTCAACATGTAAGAAGTAGAAAGTACAGGTATTTGTGTTCAACATGTAAGAAGTAGAAAGTACAGGTATTTGTGTTCAACATGTAAGAAGTAGAAAGTACAGGTATTTGAGTTCAACATGTAAGAAGTAGAAAGTACAGGTATTTGAGTTCAACATGTAAGAAGTAGAAAGTACAGGTATTTGAGTTCAACATGTAAGAAGTAGAAAGTACAGGTATTTGAGTTCAACATGTAAGAAGTAGAAAGTACAGGTATTTGAGTTCAACATGTAAGAAGTAGAAAGTACAGGTATTTGGGTTCAACATGTAAGAAGTAGAAAGTACAGGTATTTGTGTTCAACATGTAAGAAGTAGAAAGTACAGGTATTTGTGTTCAACATGTAAGAAGTAGAAAGTACAGGTATTTGTGTTCAACATGTAAGAAGTAGAAAGTACAGGTATTTGGGTTCAACATGTAAGAAGTAGAAAGTACAGGTATTTGAGTTCAACATGTAAGAAGTAGAAAGTACAGGTATTTGGTTCAACATGTAAGAAGTAGAAGTACAGGTATTTGAGTTCAACATGTAAGAAGTAGAAAGTACAGGTATTTGTGTTTCAACATGTAAGAAGTAGAAAGTACAGGTATTTGAGTTCAACATGTAAGAAGTAGAAAGTACAGGTATTTGTGTTCAACATGTAAGAAGTAGAAAGTACAGGGTATTTGAGTTCAACATGTAAGAAGTAGAAAGTACAGGTATTTGAGTTTCAACATGTAAGAAGTAGAAAGTACAGGTATTTGTGTTCAACATGTAAGAAGTAGAAAGTACAGGTATTTGAGTTCAACATGTAAGAAGTAGAAAGTACAGGTATTTGTGTTCAACATGTAGAAGTAGAAAGTACAGGTATTTGAGTTTCAACATGTAAGAAGTAGAAAGTACAGGTATTTGAGTTCAACATGTAAGACGTAGAAAGTACAGGTATTTGAGTTCAACATGTAAGAAGTAGAAAGTACAGGTACTTTGAGTTCAACATGTAAGAAGTAGAAGTACAGGTATTTGAGTTCAACATGTAAGAAGTAGAAAGTACAGGTATTTGTAGTTCAAAGTGTAAGAAGTATAAAGTACAGGTTTTGTGTTCAACATGTAAGAAGTAAGAAAGTACAGGTATTTGGTTCACATGTAAGAAGTTAGAAAGTACAGTATTGTGTTCAACATGTAAGAAGTAGAAAGTACAGGTATTTGGTTTCAACATGTAAGAAGTAGAAAGTACAGGTATTTGAGTTCAACATGTAAGAAGTAGAAAGTACAGGTATTTGAGTTCAACATGTAAGAAGTCAAAGTACAGGTATTTGAGTTCAACAATGTAAGAAGTAGAAAGTACAGGTATTTGAGTTCAACATGTAAGAAGTAGAAAGTACAGGTATTTGTAAGTGAAAACATGTAAGTAATGTAAGAAAAGTACAGGTATTTGTGTTCAAAGTGTAAGAAGTAGAAAGTACAGGTATTTGTTGTTCAACATGTAAGAAGTAGAAAGTACAGGTATTTGTGTTCAACATGTAAGAAGTAGGAAAGTACAGGTATTTGGGTTCAACCATGTAAGAGTAGAAAGTACAGGTTATTTGAGTTCAACATGTAAGAAGTAGAAAGTACAGGTTATTTGGGTTCAACAGTGTAAGAAGTAGAAAGTACAGGTATTTGGATTTCAACATGTAAGAAGTAGAAATACAGGTATTTGAGTTCAAATGTAAGAAGTAGAAAGTACAGGTATTTGTGTTCAACATGTAAGAAGTAGAAAGTACAGGATATTTGGGTTCAACATGTAAGAAGTAGAAAGTACAGGTATTTGGTTCAACATGTAAGAAGTAGAAAGTACAGGTATTTGAGTTCAACATGTAAGAAGTAGAAAGTACAGGTATTTGTGTTCAACATGTAAGAAGTAGAAAGTACAGGTATTTGAGTTCAACATGTAAGAAGTAGAAAGTACAGGTATTTGTGTTCAACATGTAAGAAGTAGAAAGTACAGGTATTTGTGTTCAACATGTAAGAAGTAGAAAGTACAGGTATTTGTGTTCAACATGTAAGAAGTAGAAAGTACAGGTATTTGTGTTCAAATGTAAGAAGTAGAAAGTACAGGTATTTGAGTTCAACATGTAAGAAGTAGAAAGTACAGGTATTTGTGTTCAACATGTAAGAAGTAGAAAGTACAGGTATTTGTGTTCAACATGTAAGAAGTAGAAAGTACAGGTATTTGAGTTCAACATGTAAGAAGTAGAAAGTACAGGTATTTGAGTTCACATGTAAGAAGTAGAAAGTACAGGTATTTGAGTTCAACATGTAAGAAGTAGAAAGTACAGGTATTTGAGTTCAACATGTAAGAAGTAGAAAGTACAGGTATTTGAGTTCAACATGTAAGAAGTAGAAAGTACAGGTATTTGTGTTCAAAGTGTAAGAAGTAGAAAGTACAGGTATTTGTGTTCAACATGTAAGAAGTAGAAAGTACAGGTATTTGTGTTCAAAGTGTAAGAAGTAGAAAGTACAGGTATTTGTTCAACATGTAAGAAGTAGAAAGTACAGGTATTTGGGTTCAACATGTAAGAAGTAGAAAGTACAGGTATTTGGGTTCAACATGTAAGAAGTAGAAAGTACAGGTATTTGAGTTCAACATGTAAGAAGTAGAAAGTACAGGTATTTGTGTTCAATGTAAGAAGTAGAAAGTACAGGTATTTGTGTTCAACATGTAAGAAGTAGAAAGTACAGGTATTTGAGTTCAACATGTAAGAAGTAGAAAGTACAGGTATTTGAGTTCAACATGTAAGAAGTAGAAAGTACAGGTATTTGAGTTCAACATGTAAGAAGTAGAAAGTACAGGTATTTGAGTTCAACATGTAAGAAGTAGAAAGTACAGGTATTTGAGTTCAACATGTAAGAAGTAGAAAGTACAGGTATTTGTGTTCAACATGTAAGAAGTAGAAAGTACAGGTATTTGTGTTCAACATGTAAGAAGTAGAAAGTACAGGTATTTGAGTTCAACATGTAAGAAGTAGAAAGTACAGGTATTTGAGTTCAACATGTAAGAAGTAGAAAGTACAGGTATTTGAGTTCAACATGTAAGAAGTAGAAAGTACAGGTATTTGGTCAACATGTAAGAAGTAGAAAGTACAGGTATTTGAGTTCAACATGTAAGAAGTAGAAAGTACAGGTATTTGTGTTCAAAGTGTAAGAAGTAGAAAGTACAGGTATTTGGTTCAACATGTAGAAGTAGAAAGTACAGGTATTGTGTTCAACATGT
>JAPTMU010000149.1:202742-232874 GCA_028583405.1 Pogonophryne albipinna | reverse complement strand
GTAGAAAGTACAGGTATTTGGTTCAACATGTAAGAAGTAGAAAGTACAGGTATTTGAGTTCAACATTAAGAAGTAGAAAGTACAGGTATTTGTTCAACATGTAAGAAGTAGAAAGTACAGGTATTTGGGTTCAACATGTAAGAAGTAGAAAGTACAGGTATTTGAGTTCAACATGTAAGAAGTAGAAAGTACAGGTATTTGTGTTCAACATGTAAGAAGTAGAAAGTACAGGTATTTGGGTTCAACATGTAAGAAGTAGAAAGTACAGGTATTTGGGTTCAACATGTAAGAAGTAGAAATACAGGTATTTGGGTTCAACATGTAAGAAGTAGAAAGTACAGGTATTTGGGTTCAACATGTAAGAAGTAAAAGTACAGGTATTTGTGTTCAACATGTAAGAAGTAGAAAGTACAGGTATTTGGGTTCAACATGTAAGAAGTAGAAAGTACAGGTATTTGGTTCAACATGTAAGAAGTAGAAAGTACAGGTATTTGTGTTCAACATGTAAGAAGTAGAAAGTACAGGTATTTGGTTCAACATGTAAGAAGTAGAAAGTACAGGTATTTGGTTCAACATGTAAGAAGTAGAAAGTACAGGTATTTTGGTTCAACATGTAAGAAGTAGAAAGTACAGGTATTTGGTTCAACATGTAAGAAGTAGAAAGTACAGGTATTTGGTTCAACATGTAAGAAGTAGAAAGTACAGGTATTTGGGTTCAACATGTGAAGTAGAAAGTACAGGTATTTGGGTTCAACATGTAAGAAGTAGAAAGTACAGGTATTTGGGTTCAACATGTAGAAGTAGAAAGTACAGGTATTTGGTTCAACATGTAAGAAGTAGAAAGTACAGGTATTGGGTTCAACATGTAAGAAGTAGAAAGTACAGGTATTTGGTTCAACATGTAAGAAGTAGAAAGTACAGGTATTTGAGTTCAACATGTAAGAAGTAGAAAGTACAGGTATTTGGTTCAACATGTAAGAAGTAGAAAGTACAGGTATTTAGTTCAACATGTAAGAAGTAGAAAGTACAGGTATTTGAGTTCAACATGTAAGAAGTAGAAAGTACAGGTATTTTAGTTCAACATGTAAGAAGTAGAAAGTACAGGTATTTGAGTTCAACATGTAAGAAGTAGAAAGTACAGGTATTTGAGTTCAACATGTAAGAAGTAGAAAGTACAGGTATTTGGTTCAACATGTAAGAAGTAGAAAGTACAGGTATTTGAGTTCAACATGTAAGAAGTAGAAAGTACAGGTATTTGGTTCAACATGTAAGAAGTAGAAAGTACAGGTATTTGGTTCAACATGTAAGAAGTAGAAAGTACAGGTATTTGGTTCAACATGTAAGAAGTAGAAAGTACAGGTATTTGAGTTCAACATGTAAGAAGTAGAAAGTACGGTATTTGAGTTCAACATGTAAGAAGTAGAAAGTACAGGTATTTGAGTTCAACATGTAAGAAGTAGAAAGTACAGGTATTTGAGTTCAACATGTAAGAAGTAGAAAGTACAGGTATTTGAGTTCAACATGTAAGAAGTAGAAAGTACAGGTATTTGAGTTCAACATGTAAGAAGTAGAAAGTACAGGTATTTGGGTTCAACATGTAAGAAGTAGAAAGTACAGGTATTTGAGTTCAACATGTAGAAGTAGAAAGTACAGGTATTTGAGTTCAACATGTAAGAAGTAGAAAGTACAGGTATTTGGTTCAACATGTAAGAAGTAGAAAGTACAGGTATTTGGGTTCAACATGTAGAAGTAGAAAGTACAGGTATTTGGTTCAACATGTAAGAAGTAGAAAGTACAGGTATTTGGTTCAACATGTAAGAAGTAGAAAGTACAGGTATTTGGTTCAACATGTAAGAAGTAGAAAGTACAGGTATTTGGTTCAACATGTAAGAAGTAGAAAGTACAGGTATTTGAGGTTCAACATGTAAGAAGTAGAAAGTCAGGTATTGAGTTCAACATGTAAGAAGTAGAAAGTTACAGGTATTTGGGTTCAACATGTAAGAAGTAGAAAGTACAGGTATTTGAGTTCAACATGTAAGAAGTAGAAAGTACAGGTATTTGTGTTCAACATGTAAGAAGTAGAAAGTACAGGTATTTGGGTTCAACATGTAAGAAGTAGAAAGTACAGGTATTTGTTCAACATGTAAGAAGTAGAAAGTACAGGTATTTGGGTTCAACATGTAAGAAGTAGAAAGTACAGGTATTTGGGTTCAACATGTAAGAAGTAGAAAGTACAGGTATTTGGGTTCAACATGTAAGAAGTAGAAAGTACAGGTATTTGGGTTCAACATGTAAGAAGTAGAAAGTACAGGTATTTGGTTCAACATGTAAGAAGTAGAAAGTACAGGTATTTGTGTTCAACATGTAAGAAGTGAAAGTACAGGTATTTGAGTTCAACATGTAAGAAGTAGAAAGTACAGGTATTTGGGTTCAACATGTAAGAAGTAGAAAGTACAGGTATTTGGTTCAACATGTAAAGAATAGAAAGTACAGGTATTTGTGTTCAACATGTAAGAAGTAGAAAGTACAGGTATTTGGGTTCAACATGTAGAAGTAGAAAGTACAGGTATTTGGGTTCAACATGTAAGAAGTAGAAAGTACAGGTATTTGGGTTCAACATGTAAGAAGTAGAAAGTACAGGTATTTGGTTCAACATGTAAGAAGTAGAAAGTACAGGTATTTGGGTTCAACATGTAAGAAGTAGAAAGTACAGGTATTTGAGTTCAACATGTAAGAAGTAGAAAGTACAGGTATTTGAGTTCAACATGTAAGAAGTAGAAAGTACAGGTATTTGAGTTCAACATGTAAGAAGTAGAAAGTACAGGTATTTGAGTTCAACATGTAAGAAGTAGAAAGTACAGGTATTTGAGTTCAACATGTAAGAAGTAGAAAGTACAGGTATTTGAGTTCAACATGTAAGAAGTAGAAAGTACAGGTATTTGAGTTCAACATGTAAGAAGTAGAAAGTACAGGTATTTGAGTTCAACATGTTAGAAGTAGAAAGTACAGGTATTTGGGTTCAACATGTAAGAAGTAGAAAGTACAGGTATTTGGGTTCAACATGTAAAAGTAGAAAGTACAGGTATTTGGGTTCAATGTAAGAAGTAGAAAGTACAGGTATTTGGTTCAACATGTAAGAAGTAGAAAGTACAGGTATTTGAGTTCAAACATGTAAGAAGTAGAAAGTACAGGTATTTGGTTCAACATGTAAGAAGTAGAAAGTACAGGTATTTGGTTCAACATGTAAGAAGTAGAAAGTACAGGTATTTGTTCAACATGTAAGAAGTAGAAAGTACAGGTATTTGGTTCAACATGTAAGAAGTAGAAAGTACAGGTATTTTGAGTTCAACATGTAAGAAGTAGAAAGTACAGGTATTTGTGTTCAACATGTAAGAAGTAGAAAGTACAGGTATTTGTGTTCAACATGTAAGAAGTAGAAAGTACAGGTATTTGGGTTCAACATGTAAGAAGTAGAAAGTACAGGTATTTGGGTTCAACATGTAAGAAGTAGAAAGTACAGGTATTTGGTTCAACATGTAAGAAGTAGAAAGTACAGGTATTTGGGTTCAACATGTAAGAAGTAGAAAGTACAGGTATTTGAGTTCAACATGTAAGAAGTAGAAAGTACAGGTATTTGGGTTCAACATGTAAGAAGTAGAAAGTACAGGTATTTGTGTTCAACATGTAAGAAGTAGAAAGTACAGGTATTTGGGTTCAACATGTAAGAAGTAGAAAGTACAGGTATTTGGGTTCAACATGTAAGAAGTAGAAAGTACAGGTATTTGGGTTTCAACATGTAAGAAGTAGAAAGTACAGGTATTTGTGTTCAACATGTAAGAAGTAGAAAGTACAGGTATTTGGGTTCAACATGTAAGAAGTAGAAAGTACAGGTTATTTGTGTTCAACATGTAAGAAGTAGAAAGTACAGGTATTTGTGTTCACCATGTAAGAAGTAGAAAGTACAGGTATTTGGGTTCAACATGTAAGAAGTAGAAAGTACAGGTATTTGTGTTCAACATGTAAGAAGTAGAAAGTACAGGTATTTGGGTTCAACATGTAAGAAGTAGAAAGTACAGGTATTTGTGTTCAACATGTAAGAAGTAGAAAGTACAGGTATTTGGGTTCAACATGTAAGAAGTAGAAAGTACAGGTATTTGGGTTCAACATGTAAGAAGTAGAAAGTACAGGTATTTGTTCAACATGTAAGAAGTAGAAAGTACAGGTATTTGGGTTCAACATGTAAGAAGTAGAAAGTACAGGTATTTGGGTTCAACATGTAAGAAGTAGAAAGTACAGGTATTTGGGTTCAACATGTAAGAAGTAGAAAGTACAGGTATTTGTGTTCAACATGTAAGAAGTAGAAAGTACAGGTATTTGGGTTCAACATGTAAGAAGTAGAAAGTACAGGTATTTGTGTTCAACATGTAAGAAGTAGAAAGTACAGGTATTGTGTTCAACATGTAAGAAGTAGAAAGTACAGGTATTTGGGTTCAACATGTAAGAAGTAGAAAGTACAGGTATTGGGTTCAACATGTAAGAAGTAGAAAGTACAGGTATTTGTGTTCAACATGTAAGAAGTAGAAAGTACAGGTATTTGGGTCTCAACATGTAAGAAGTAGAAAGTACAGGTATTTGGGTTCAACATGTAAGAAGTAGAAAGTTACAGGTATTTGTGTTCAACATGTAAGAAGTAGAAAGTACAGGTATTTGGGTTCAACATGTAAGAAGTAGAAAGTACAGGTATTTGAGTTCAACATGTAAGAAGTAGAAAGTACAGGTATTTGGTGTTCAACATGTACGAAGTAGAAAGTACAGGTATTTGGGTTTCAACATGTAAGAAGTAGAAAAGTACAGGTATTTGTGTTCAACATGTAAGAAGTAGAAAGTACAGGTATTTGTGTTCAACATGTAAGAAGTAGAAAGTACAGGTATTGGGTGCAACATGTAAGAAGTAGAAAGTACAGGTATTTGAGTTCAACATGTAAGAAGTAGAAAGTACAGGTATTTGGGTTCAACATGTAAGAAGTAGAAAGTACAGGTATTTGAGTTCAACATGTAAGAAGTAGAAAGTACAGGTATTTGGGTTCAACATGTAAGAAGTAGAAAGTACAGGTATTTGTGTTCAACATGTAAGAAGTAGAAAGTACAGGTATTTGGGTTCAACATGTAAGAAGTAGAAAGTACAGGTATTTGTGTTCAACATGTAAGAAGTAGAAAGTACAGGTATTAGTGGTTCAACATGTGAGAAGTAGAAAGTACAGGTATTTGGGTTCAACATGTAAGAAGTAGAAAGTACAGGTATTTGGGTTCAACATGTAAGAAGTAGAAAGTACAGGTATTTGTGTTCAACATGTAAGAAGTAGAAAGTACAGGTATTTGGGTTCAACATGTAAGAAGTAGAAAGTACAGGTATTTGGGTTCAACATGTAAGAAGTAGAAAGTACAGGTATTTGTGTTCAACATGTAAGAAGTAGAAAGTACAGGTATTTGTGTTCAACATGTAAGAAGTAGAAAGTACAGGTATTTGTGTTCAACATGTAAGAAGTAGAAAGTACAGGTATTTGGGTTCAACATGTAAGAAGTAGAAAGTACAGGTATTTGAGTTCAACATGTAAGAAGTAGAAAGTACAGGTATTTGGGTTCAACATGTAAGAAGTAGAAAGTACAGGTATTTGGGTTCAACATGTAAGAAGTAGAAAGTACAGGTATTTGTGTTCAACATGTAAGAAGTAGAAAGTACAGGTATTTGTGTTCAACATGTAAGAAGTAGAAAGTACAGGTATTTGAGTTCAACATGTAAGAAGTCAAAGTAAAAAGTGGTCAGAGAAATAAGTAGTGTAAAGTACTGATAGCAGTAACAAAGTATTTGTACTCCACTACTTCCCACCTTCATATACTGCCCCCCCCAAGCCCCCCCCCCCCCCCCCCCCTCCCCATTATGGATGATGGCGTCTCAGGAAAAAGGTTTAATTAAATCATAATCCATGTTGTTAATTAAACTGGATAATTTATAAGTACAAAAGGGGATATTTATTAGCTCCTCTGCGGCTGGGGGCGTGCACGAGGAGAGTGCACGTACACACACACACGTACACACACACACTGATTCTGCAGACAACCTTTTTACTATTGATGCCCCTCCTGATTGATAATGAGACGGAGAGCTCTGCACTATTTGTCTAATGGCCGTGCGATTAAAGCCTTGTAAATGACCGCGCCTCGTCTCGTCCTCTCTACGGAACTTTGATTGAATTTGTCAGCGCTAATTGAAAAATACTGCTCTTTAATGTCTGCATTGCAGGCCTTCCTTTAATGAGAATCCAGTCCCAGTGACCCTGAGGGGGGGGGGGGGGGTATCCATGCGTGACCTTGACTGGGTTTAGAGGTCAGAGGTCAGAGCGTGTCTCTGTGGACGATGGGTGGCACGAAGGAGATGCTTTTAATTGATGAGGAAGCCATTACAGCGTTCATTAGAGGAGGCTGATGCCGAGCAGGAGGAAAACATTGTGACTCAGAGACGGAGGAGGAAACATGGGGGGGGGGGGGGGTCAGAAAGAAATCAGATGCCTGGGTTTGTTTGTAAGACATGTCAGGAACAGGACATCTGGCCAGGATTTGTCTCTTTTCTTCAATTATACGCACATTTGATATGTTTTGTTTTCAGGTTGCACGTTAACAGGAAGTCATTAAACACGTCTGTTCAACAGTAAATCATTTGGCTTACGGTACATTGATATTCCTTTTACCTCAGAAATCAAACCGTCTGTGACACAAACACACATTAGGGGTTATCTTCTATAACACGTCTTCTTTCACACTAAAGTAACCCGGAGTTTATCTGTGACCCATGAGGACATTTTAAATCAATGTCTTTACCTTTTCTTCAGTCATTATAAAGGGTTTTGTGTCATCGTATTTCAGAGAACCTCCCCTTTCTTTCTGGTGCCGAGTTAAGCCGGACCTTTGTGTGATTATTCCACACACGACCTTTAGAAACACAGCTTTAGTGGTTTTAATGCATTTTAAGGCAGAAATGTGACTTTAACGAGCAGCTGAAGGGGTTGTTTCTGCTGACCTCTAGTGGTTGGATTTGTCAGGAAATACAAATACAGTCAAATATTACTCAATAATCTGCAGAACGCTTCAATATGAACTCAACTCCCGCAGATCAGGAGCGAGAAATCAGTTGAAAATGAGGAAAAACGTGATTTATGACGTGATTTTCAAAATAAAAGCATGCATTTAGGGTCACACACACACACACACACACACACACACACACACACACACACACACACACACACACACACACACACACACACACACACACACACACTAGCTGGGGGGGTTCACAGAGAGATTATTTACTGAATATATACAGCTTATTATTTACGATGATGTGTTTTCTCATTCTTAAATGGCCTGTGGTCCCAATTTGTGTAATTGGCATTCATCCAGAGCTCAGAGGGCGAGCTGTCACATCATCCCGTCGGCCAATCAGAGGGCAGAGCGAGCGGAGGGGGCGGGGCCTGGAAGCGCGATTAGACCGAGGGGAGCGCAATTTAAAACATAAACCATCAGGAGAGAGGAGAGACAGAGAGGAGACAGAATAGGAGAACCAGGAGGAAACACAGAGGAAATAGAGGAGAAACACAGAGGAGAAAACACAGCGGAGGAAATAGAGGAGAACCAGGAGAACCAGGAGGAGTTCCTGTCGGTCAAAGAGTGGAAACTAACCCCGCGGATCACTTATTATCTGCTTCTAAATCACTTTTCTTTCCTCCTTTTGGTGACTGACTCTTTCTCCCCTGGCTGGTCCGATGGCTCGGTTTTATTTCCCCGGATTACCTCTCCTGTGAGCCCGTGTCTCTCCTCTATGAGTTCCAGTCCTTCCTTCATGGTGATGCAGCAGCGCGGAGGAAGCACCACCGCTTTCAGCATCGACTCTCTGATCGGGGGTCCTCCACAGCCCTCCCCGGGACCCTTCCTCTACACCGGATACCCCATGTTCATGCCATATCGATCTGTGGTGCTCCAGCCACCTCCCACCCTTCAATCAGCTGGACATCACCCTCAAATCCCGGGGTTCTGCTCCAGCATGGCGCTCACTTCCACCCTAATGGGGTCTCTCCCCGGAGGTTTCTCCCCCGGAGCGCAGCAGCACCAGGAGGCCGTAATCAGACAGCAGCAGCAGCAGCACCAGGAGGCCGCGTTGAAGCTGTTCTCCTCTCCCGGACAACAGCACCAGGAGGCCGCCTTAAAGCTGTTCTCTTCCCCCGGACAACAGCACCAGGAGGCCGCCTTGAAGCTGTTCTCCTCACCTGGACAACAGCACCAGGAGGCCGCCTTAAAGCTGTTCTCCTCCCCCGGACAACAGCACCAGGAGGCCGCCTTAAAGCTGTTCTCCTCCCCCGGACAACAGCACCAGGAGGCCGCCTGCAGGAAGTTCTTCGATAAGACCCAGGAGTTGAGGCTGGAGGAGGAGAAAAGCTTTCTTTCGGCGGGGAAAGAGGCTTCGGAGCCGGGGCAAATATCATCTACAGGTGAGGGGGGGATCCCGGGGTAATATGGCACTGATAATACCCAACAGTTTAACAATAAATAGACCAAATAATGCAGATTCAATTCAGGAGAAGTGAGGAAAAGTCCAAACATCTCCAAAGAATCTGACACAAAATAATGTATTTTTCTAATGTTGATTTACACACTATTATAAATTCAATAAATATGAAATGTCACTAAATCTTCATATTTTGTCTAAAAAACCCACTAATTAGTTGCTTTTTAAATTCTGTTTACAGTCGCATTACAGCCCTTTTTATGGGGTGAAACACGGGGTAATACGGCACTGATAATATGGAAGATTAACAAGAAATAGACCCAATAATGCAGATTAAATTCAGGAGAAAAGTCCCAAATCTCACAAAAAATCTGACACAAAATAATGTTTTTTTCTGATGTTTATTTACACACTATTTAGTTTAATGAATACACACACATGACATGTCACTAAATCCTCATATTCTGTCACGAATTTGTTGCTTTTTCAAACTGTGCTCACCTGTTTCCACTAATGCGTAATTTGGGCTGAAACACGGGGTGGAACACGGGCTGAAACACGGGGCGGAACACGGGGCGGAACACGGGCTGAAACACGGGGCGGAACACGGGACGAAGCGGGGCTGAAACACGGGCTGAAACACGGGGTGAAACACGGGATGGAACACGGGCTGAAACACGGGGCGAAGCGGGGCTGAAACACGGGATGGAACACGGGACGAAGCGGGGCTGAAACACGGGGCGAAGCGGGGCTGAAACACGGGATGGAACACGGGACGAAGCGGGGCTGAAACACGGGGCGAAGCGGGGCTGAAACACGGGGCGAAGCGGGGCTGAAAACACGGGGCGAAGCGGGGCTGAAACACGGGATGGAACACGGGACGAAGCGGGGCTGAAACACGGGGCGAAGCGGCACTGAAATATCACTTTCTCTTCAGATGTTGTCTCCAAAACTGTCCTTTTTTAAATGTTATTCTACGGGTTTCCACTGCTGCGCAATTAAGGGACATTTAAACCCCAAAGAATCGATGCTTTGTTCGAAATGATGCGTAATTTAGGAACATTTAGATGGATTTAAATGACATTATTTACCCTTTATCACAAAGTCCGGGGCAATACGGCACTGAAATATCTCTCAGATCTTCACTCAAAAACACGAGAAATGCTGTTTTTTTCATTTCTATTCCACTCGTTTCCATTGAGGCTTAATTTGGAAACAGCTCTGCGTCACAACATGTTTTAAATGTGAGTTTAGTTTCAATGACATTATTTCACTCAAATCATCAAGATGTTACATTGCATTTTTAGAAACGGTGCAGATGAGTTTTAAACCAGCAGCTTTTATCAAAATGCACGAGTTATATTTGAAGAGTTCACTAAAATATCCACCTTCCTTATATTTCCACTGCTTTTAAATCCAGATCAGAAATAAGACATTTAAATGAATAGATAAATGATCATAAATCACTCCATGCAGACAGGTACCCAAAATCACTCCATGCAGACAGGTACCCAAAATCACTCCATGCAGACAGGTACCCAAAATCACTCCATGCAGACAGGTACCCAAAGGAGGATTTATGGATCTGCTGTAAATCCACATTTCATCAGAAAAAACCCATGAAATATATTTGGTTTTCTCCGATTTTTTGGACGTAAAGATTTAATTTCTATGTTCTTAGATATATTTCTTTTTGAACTCCGCTGACAGCTGTGTTCCTATTGGCTGCTGATATTAAAGGTAATGTTTGTTATTGGTGCCTTTGGTTCGGCTCCGCGTATTTTCTCCCGTGCGTAATTACGCGTGAAAATAGAAATCCCTCCGCGGTCACACACACACACACACATACACACACACACACGCACACACACGCGCACACACACACACACACACACACACACACACACACACACACACACACACACACACATTCAATTGACCGACTGTCACAATAAAAGCATTTCCACTCATTTAAATAAAATAAAAAAGGACTTAATTTAATTATATTTCTGATCATTTCCTACTTTTTCAAATGATGTATTCTCTGGGGTGTTTTCAGACAGCTTTAAGGAGACATTTAGGACACTTTTATTCAAATTATTTTATTTCAAAGTAGTAGATTTGGGAACGGATAATTGTTTGATTTCATTTCTTACTTATTTAATTTAATAAAAACGAAAATGTGTTGATTTTTCACTAAAACAGCCGAGAGGCCGAAGTTAGGTAAAAATGATTAAAAACGGATTTGTTGTTTTTGATTCCAAATCTTTTGATTAGTGAAGCCAATTCATTTCAAATCTATTCACAGCAGATAATAAAGTGTTTTTAATATAATACGTCCTCCTGCAGAACATCTTTAAAAAGGAAAACTCCAATAGAGCTTTTGTGAGTGCTTCTGGTGTCGTGTCCTGCAGAGGTCCTACATGTTCTCCTCCTGCAGAACATCTTTAAAAAGGAAAAGGAAAACTCCAATAGAGGTTTTCTGAGTGCTTCTGGCGTCGTGTCCTTAGAGGTCCGAGCGGGCTACATGTTCTCCTCCTGCAGAACATCTTTAAAAAGGAAAAGGAAGTAGGAAAAGGAGTGCTTCTGGCGTCGTGTCCTTAGAGGTCTGAGCGGGCTACATGTTCTCCTCCTGCAGAACATCTTTAAAAGCTTGAGACTTTGTTCAGAAAAACTGTATTATTTCAGGTTTTCTAACTGTTTAAATGTGATGTGAGAAGAATCCAAATGAATTCAGTTGTTCTCCACAACATGGTTTTATTAGGCGCTCTGCAGGAGGAGGAAGCGTCGCGTCCTCCTCCTGCAGAGCGCCTTGAAAGCCTGAGGTTCTGTTTCTAACGCGGCGACTGCTCCTTTAGGCCGAGGTCTGGGAGCGGAGGAGAAGGAGGACGACAGGAAGGAGGAGAGCTTCTCCATGGACAGCGACCTGGACTACAGCTCGGATGAGAACCCCCTGCAGAAGGAAGACGGCGGCGGTGGTCTGGATGACGGACCCCTCCTGAACGGATCCTCCTCGTCCTCTGGGAGCTCCGGGGGAAAGAACCGCCGCCGGAGAACAGCGTTCACCAGCGAGCAGCTGCTGGAGCTGGAGAAGGAGTTCCACTGCAAGAAGTACCTCTCTCTCACCGAGCGCTCGCAGATCGCCCACGCCCTGAAGCTCAGCGAGGTCCAGGTGAAGATCTGGTTCCAGAACCGCAGAGCCAAGTGGAAACGAGTCAAAGCCGGGAACGTCAACAACAAGTCCGGAGAACCCAACAGAAACCCAAAGATCGTGGTTCCCATCCCGGTTCACGTGAGCCGGTTCGCCATCAGGAGCCAGCACCAGCAGATGGAGCAGGCTCGCCCGTGAGAGGGGGAGAAGGGGGGGGAGGGGGGAGGGAGAGAGAGAGAGAGGGGAGGAGGAGGAGGAGGAGGGGGAGAGGGAGAGAGAGAGAGGAGGAGGGAGAGAGGGAGAGAGAGAGAGGAGGAGGAGAGGGAGAGAGGGAGAGAGAGAGAGGAGGAGGAGGAGAGGGAGAGAGGGAGAGAGAGAGGGGGGAGGAGGAGGGGGGGAGAGAGAGAGGGAGGAAATTGTGCAAAAGTGACTAAAAGTTTGGAGCGTAACAAAAACAAGTGTGTTATTGTAAAAGAAGATGAGGAAGAAGAGGAGGAGGAGGAGGAGGAGGAAGAGGAAGACACCGTAGAGGCGTCCTCTTCTTGGAACACTTGTCATTAAAGAGTAAACCTGCAGTGCACTTAAACTCGTCATTAATCTGCGGCTTTAGTCTCACATTAAATCAGATCTTAACGACTCCTCGTTTCATCAGGATGAGAATTCACTTCCAAACACTTCCTCGTAAAAAAGCCGGTTCCCATTCGAGGAGTGGACGAAGGATCCTTAGAACAACTATTCACCTCGTTTACAGGTCCTTGGTGAGATTCTGGAGGCGCTAAGGACGCTCGTTGTGGAAGGAATCCATAACCCTCAAATAAATCCACCTTCTGGAAACGGTGGAGGAAGAAAAGAGACCGACGGTCTGGAGCTGCTCTTCACACACACACACACACACACACACACACACACACACACACACACACACACACACACACACACACACACACACACACACACACACACACACACACACACACACACACACACACACACACACACACACACACACACACACACACACACACACACACACACAGTGTAAATACGGGACCAAACGGACGTCTCCTTGCTGACTTGTTGCCTCGTCTCCTTATTCAGTTTTTTGGACACAACGAAGCTGCTAATTTATTTATATAAAATGGTGACAACATTCCTGGAGTAAACAAAGTGTGTTATTAAAGGATACCAGATGTGAACAGCTGTGCTCCATTTATTGCTCGTATTCAAAGGAAACACATTTGAATTGAAGAATCAGACGAGCTCCAGCGTTTGACTCTGAAGGCCCGACGCTTTGAGGCCTCGAAGCTTTTAGAGGAATGAAAGAGAAAAGGTGGTAAAAATCAAAATGCTTTGTTTCATTTGAAACTAAAGGAACGATCTGTGTTTAAAGCAGTCTTTAGTTATCGCTCTGTGACACGATGATCACAGTGGACGAGGTCAGAGGTCGCTCTCATTTGCAGCTTGTTGAAGTGACAGGGGGGTCACGGGGGGGAGGGGGTGCATAATGAATATTAAGGAAGGCGCGTGGCCCGGACAAAACTACATTAATGTTTTTTAAGTGCAGAAATCAGGTTTTAGGGGAACGTGAACTTCTGGATTCCATTTTTCAGGTAAATGAAATGCGTAACTTTGGGTTAATAAGGACCGTATGTAGCGTCTCTTACAGACTTACCTCTTCTCTTCAGGTGTTCTGCCGTCACTCTGAAAGCAAAGGAAGATCTTTAATGAAGGTTTATTAATAGTTTAATTAAACAGAAAAGGGATGTTTTGTTCATTTATGGAGAATAATGGGTAAATAGCACCTATATCGAAACAACCTAAAAATACAATTACATGACCATGTTAGATGAAGACATCTGTGTTTTCAGGTGAGGTGTTGCACCGTCCAGACCAGTCAACTAAAAGCAAAGACAGAACTAGAATGAGCATTAATGAGGGTTAATTATGATCCACTGTTCATTTCACCCAAAAGGAAAATGGCTAAATCACATTCTTTATCAGTAATTATATGTTCTCCATTTGTGGGAATAGACACGTTATTTAGCATTAATTGGCCCACAAAACACCTTCAAATGCATTCAAATAGCCCTATAATTAAACAAATATCAAACTAAAGCAACACAAAACATGTTAAAAAGAAATAGAGACTTAATTCAGCACAAATTACCCCAAAATACACCCTAAAAGTAATATTGCATTAAAATATATTACCTCTTATTTCGGGATTTTGTGGTAACATTTTGCTCCTAAAACAAAAAGAGAAAATTATAAATATACTACGCATTAATGTAGGCTGATTATTACACACTTTTAATGAATCAATAATTAATTAAAAAGTAAAATAAAATAAAAATCTACCTGCGTGTCGGATGACGTCATCAATCAGCTGTCTCAAAGTCCGGTTTTATCTAAAAATAAACACAGAAATTAAATAAAATGTTATCTTCTGATGCCATAAAGATTAAATAACCTACGAACATATTTAAATACACTTTAAAAACATACATAGAGTCCGCTTTTTAGTTAAAAACATGTTTAAAGTCCACCGGAAGCCTTCATTTTCTTCCATTATTACGGTACAAAAACATGATTTTTAAGTCGTTAAAGTCACAAACACGTTTCGCTTCACAATAAACCATTTAAGATGTTTTAAGGGTCTACAGATTTATATATACAGTCTATGGTTTACAGGTGTTTAATTTCATTTTAAGAGCCACAAAAAACGTAAAGAAATACAGTTTTAATTCCGTTTGTTTACCAAGAATACGGTTTGATTAGAAGGCCGTTGACGCACCGTACGCGATGACGTAACTGTACGTAAGAACGTACGTAGTCGGACTGAATTCGACTTAAATTAAGCTGATTTTTACACCGAAATTAATCATTTAAAAAGCTAAATCTGAATTATTCTGCGTATTTAACACCATTAACACTTGTACAGATACTCAGGTTACACATAGCTTAATAATTGATTAGCTGTTTAGGTCTTATTGAAGCAAACACAGTTACAAATACCTGTTTTATGTCATTTTAAACTACATTTAGAGACATTTCGGCTGTTAATGGGACACCAAATACATGTTAAAACAAGGTTTAACTTACATTTTTCTATGGAAATGGATCCCTATTACCTACCTTGTCTTTCTGAACCACAATTCCCCAAATAACTCAAAGATATTGATTTAATGGGTCCTTTATGAAGTAAAACAGGCCAGTTTTATCTAATTTAAACAAAATATCCTTGTATTTTGGACTCTTCTTCAACACCTATTAGCGAAACAGTCATGAAGACAATGTTCTCTCACAAGTAGGACAGAAAGACGGGTCATTATTTCTCTCCTTAAATCAGTTTATTTATTCATATAGCGTTTAATGTGGCATTGTATCCATTTGCATTATGGGAAATGTAGTATTTTGACTCATTTGACTAATGCAGGGACATGGACTCTGAGTGTGTCTCAGACTGGGGGTTAGGGTGAATCTAATGAATTTTTTTGCAAATTGCAATCAACCCGGGTGTCACGGTCTGCTGATAAATGATCCCTGGGGGGAAAGCCTCCCCACCACCATCACCACACATTACCACCCTTCCTCAGATCATCTCCATGCTCTTCTTCTGTGGTGCTGCAGGAAGTCAAAACAAAAATTGAAATATATTACAGTGTGTGTGTGTGTGTGTGGTTATGGCCGTAAGACACCATTATTGTTCCATTCAATTCTCCTACTGACCAATCACATTTGAGATCCCCTGAAATCTCTCCATGTGTGGGTGTTTACATGCACAATGAGAATTAAGGGATAACAATCACCAAACCGTGAGTCACTTTTTCATTATTCAGCTTCAATATAATTGTAATTAAAGTAAACAAGCTGTGAGATATTTAAATAAGCAGTAATGCGCCGTCTGGTTGCAGTTTTTAAGACATAAGGAGGAAAAGACGATATAGGGAGGTGTAGAGTAATTGAGACTCAGTCCAGATCAAGTTTGTTGTAATAAAACTATAAATGTGGGATTTTTAAAGCTCTGGAAGAAGCCAGTAAGCACATTATTTTAGTTTTGTATATGTTGGTTTTCTGCAAGAGCTTCCTGCGTTGACTGAAGAGCCTCCATCTGCTGCCTCTGGACTCTTTTGTTCTCACACACACACACACACACACACACACACACACACACACACACACACACACACACACACACACACACACACACACACACACACACACACACACACACACACACACACACACACACACACACACACACACACACACACACACACACACACACACACACACACACACACACACACACACACACACACACACAGTTAAACACGGGGTAAAGAGGGATTAGCAGGGTATTATCTAATTGCCAGACAAAAGCAAACACAACCCACACACACTTCACTTCACACAGGCTCACAATGAAACTGCTTTCACTGTGAAAATCCCCCAAAATACACAGGGTTTGGGTAGAAAGCCGTAAACCTACCTAAAACATCTCATTTGGGTTCTTTCTTTGCCCTTTTCCATCGATATTCAACCCTATTTAAAGCAAAACCTTCAAAATATGACAGTAAACGGACAGAAGAAACACCACAGTTGTGACACGTGAGGTTATATTAAGAAGCATTATTCTCGTCTTTATTGAAAAGAGACACATTACAGTAGAAGACTCTGTATTAATTTCTCAACAACGGTACTGTACAGCCAACAAAAAGGTCAATAACAATAATTATCATAATAATTAGAACAACAAGAGTCTGGATGGTAAAACAAAACGACGAAAACCTGGATGGACTCGGAGGAAAATATACAAAAACAAAGGAGGGGGGGGCATTTATAAATAATTTCGGGGGTTAAAGGCTACACGAGGAAAAACAACCAAACGCTGACCATACCGAGTTTATTGGTTTTGTAGTTTTGAAGTCTATGTACACGTGAGGTGGAGATATTAGCGTTGTCTGCAGGCAGCTAGCGTATAGCTCGTAACATCCATGCTAGTAAATATACCGCGAGAGTAGCTAACGGTTAGCTAGCTGCAACTGGAGCTTCACAGGATGTTTCGTTTCGACGATAAAAAGGCGCATTAAAACAGGCAAGTAGTGTTAGCTTCACTATGCTAACATATATCGGAAGTTTGTACCGATGGCCCGAAACCGCAATAGTCCAATTTTTGAACATAAATGGCCATCTTTACGATGATTTACGCTCTATGGGTCAGCAGACAAATGGGCCATATTTGGGGCTTTTTTTGAATAATGGGCCATCGGGGCAATCGTACGTAGCAGTTAGCTTTAGCAACAGATGACTCTGTGCTACGATGACAATATATAGACAGATCGCTAAGCTAGTTTGTTCATGACTCAGCAGTTTCTGTGATTACTAGCAGTTTAAAGCAGATATAATACATTTCTCTCCGTTAGCGTCAGTTTTGATATTCTGGTCGAGAGCGTAGAGAAAAATTCAAGACGATACAAGAAAGAGAAAGCTGTAGTGGAAAAACGGACTGAATCAGATTTAGTGCATTTCTGTCATAAATAAAAGGATGTCTTTTTCCTGTCGCCAGACGAGTCGGATATAAAAACATTAAATAAAATCACGATTTACGGGAAGTTAAACGCCATCTTTGCGATGAATGGCACGAACAAACGGACGAAGTTAGGAACGTAAAGGCAGGTGTAGAAATTCACGTTTTAGCGTTTTCATTTGTACAGAGTGTGTGTGGTTTAATGGCGATATTGCAGCGATGTCGGCGTACGAAGTAACGGTGATTCACGTGAAAATGGATATTGCTTGTATACACAGTCGGGTTGAGAGCCGCTCCTCAACCTTTACGCTGACATTTGAGGACCAAACGGTAAAATAGAGCGAAGAGTCGAGGGGTAAAAATCATCATCACAAAAACATCGAGGACTCTTCATCCCGACAATCCTGATCGGTTAGCGTTCAGTCGACTGGTCTGCGTCCAGCGAACAAAAGAAGTCAACGCTCAGTCAGATATACAAAACCAGGTGTGTCTTTACAACTCTGTCATCACGGGACAACTCTGTCATCACGGGACAACTCTGTCATCACGGGACAACTCTGTCATCACGGGACAACTCTGTCATCACGGGACAACACCTTAACCTGCAACCATTCATTGCAATTGGATCTTTAAACCAGTGGTTCCCAATCGAACGGTTGTTTGGGTTTCATTGGTCAAATCCAGACTCAGTCTTGACTCCAGATGTGACCAAGTTTGGACTCTGTCTTCTGCCACAAGGTAACCACATTCAGACTTGGTTTTGAGTCAGAGTTTGGCCACATCAAGAGTGCTTCTTAACTCAAGACTTGACTATTTGAACATGGTCTTCTCCCAAAATGTGTCCACTTTCGGACTTGGGTTTTGAGTCAAAACTAACATGACCAAAATGTAGGCTTGGTTTTTGACCCTTTTTCTCTACTCAAGATGTGACCAAATACAAACTTGGTTTTAAGTCAAACTTGGTTTTCTCCCAAAAGTTTGACCAACTTTAAGACTTGGTTTTGACATGACTCGAGATGTGACCAAGATTTGACTCGTTCTCTTCCAAAAGTGAAGGCCAATTTAGACTTGGTTTTGAGTCACAAATTGACCACATTTGGACTTTGTCTTCTCCCAAAATGTGACCTTATTCAGACTTGGTTTTGCCCCAAAGATCAACCTCAAACTTGTCTTAATTCTGATTGGTTGCTGACTCCGACTGGGAGCCACTGGTTTCTCTTTACCTGCTTAGTTTAACTTCCTGTCCTGGAGGAGATTCACACATTCAGTCCATGCTGGTGTTCCCAAACACTTCAGAGTAAATCACTGCGTTCAGGCGACAGTAAGTACTTCCTGTCGTCTATACTGGACAGGAAGTGACGGAGGAAGACTATTTACAACAAGGTTTCCACACCAGAGAAGAAGAAGCCCTTCTTTGTGATTCGCTGAGCAGAGCAGGGAGCCTGCTGATTGGACGGGAAACATTCAGATAACTTTATAAACAGATTTGTACAGATGTTACTTATATCATCTAAGTCACTATTTCCTCTCTAAAATTGTAAATTACGTTCAAATGAAACCAAAGGATGAAACCAAACCTCCCGTCAGTGTGATTTGTCTGAGATTACAGCAGATTATATAAAAACACCTGAAGAAGAAGCAGATTAAAGTTCCCTTATCGCCCGTGCAGCCGCTTCCTTTTCTTTTCCCACTGTCTACACGTTAAAACACAAATAAAATCACTTCAGGGATGGTTTGAGTTCAATATTCAACCAGGATGTGAACCCGGGGTTAAGACGCTCACAGCTCAGACAATGCAGATAAATCCAACAACTACAGACAAACTGGACGATAAACACATTCCTCCACGTTATGACTCTCACCTGGACGCTCTGTCTTTACACCTCAACACAATAAGAGCTGATTGTGGGGCCATGGTTGATCTTTCATGTCAAAGGCCAAATAATCCAATGAAACGCTCAATTATAGCCCAAAAAACCTGCATCGTTGTATATTAATGAAAGATATATGGTCCAGCCCGAGAGAAGGCGCTTAGTTACCGAGAGACTTCTACGTTTGTATTTGTTGGACTGAAACTGTGGAAACGAGCTGAACCTGGGTGCTGGGGAAACGACAGGAGTTGGAGATCTCCGGTCCCTGAGCCATAGCTTTGTCCACCCTGAAACAGAACCCCCTCCCCACGTTGACGTCTGAACGATCCAGAACATCGAGATATACAATATACACAATCCAGGGGGGCGGGGCTTAAATTAAACGAGGAGGAGAGAAAGTGTAGCACAT
This sequence comes from Pogonophryne albipinna, assembly GCA_028583405.1. NCBI lineage: Eukaryota > Metazoa > Chordata > Actinopteri > Perciformes > Artedidraconidae > Pogonophryne > Pogonophryne albipinna. The sequence goes on along the minus strand of JAPTMU010000149.1, from coordinate 213,353 downwards.
GCGATCTATCACTTCTTCTTCTTCTGATATTTTATTTTAAACATTGAGATATCTTCACACAACATAAAAAGGCTTCACAGAACTCGTGGAATAAAACCGTTGAAGGCGTCTTTTCCTTCTTCTTCGCTTCGATATGTCGTCCTTAAATTAACGATGAGGTATGATGAGGGTCACATGATTAGATTTAGATCTCCCAGTTTGTTGTCAGTGGTCATATGAGCGCGGTGGTGTTGTTGTTGTTGCGGTTGTTGTTTCGTCGCGGCAGGTTGGGCGTGGCCATCAGAGGGTAGCGCTCATCGGGACATCCGTACTGAAGGAGCACGTCCACGCACTCCTGGCTGCTCGCCTGCCGCGCGTACGCCATCGCTGAGTTACCGTGAGCGTCCCTCGCATTCAGGTCCACGCCGTACTGAGGAGGAGGAAGAGGAGGAGGAAGAGGGGGAGGAGGAAGAGGAAGAGAGGTTAGAAGTGGATTATGTTTCCCTATTCGCTCCGTGCAGCTGCTTCCTATTCATGCTAAACACTTTAGTGACAGTTGAAACAATCTGCACCGAGGACGTACATCAGAGATGCACAGATGAAATATCGCACGATGAACCAAAGCTGTCAGAGTCTTGCAGACCTTATTTGGATGTACAAAGACTCTGAAGAGAGAGCTCTAAACACGAGCTTTAGAAGTGCAGGGTATTTAAGGTGAAATGACTTTGTGCGTTGGTTTGAATCCTTTAAGGGTTTGAGCTTTAGGAGCGTTCCTCCTCCTCGTACCCAGAGCAGCAGCTGTGTGATGACCACGTTCCCCTTCCTGGACGCCAGGTGCAGCGCGTTGCGTCCGTCTCCGTCTCCGCACGTCTCGTTGACCTGCGATCGGGACCCGTGAGCGAGCAGCAGCACCACGGAGGGCAGGTCCTCCTCTGCAGCCGCTCTGAGCAGCTGCTGACCCAGAGTCAGGTCTGAGACGCAGGGCAGCGCCGCCACGAACACCCGCTGCTCGTACTTGGCCCGGATCCACCGCTCACGCTCCTCCCTGCGGGAAAGAGGGGCGTCAGTGATGCTGTGTGGTGCCATGACATAAAGGACAAGCTTTCAGAGGCTCCACATTCAAAATGACCCGATTGATTACTGACGCGTTACTAAAGTGTTTGAACTGAGACGTGGCAGAAACACTGGGCTGGCTGTGAGACTCTAAAGTTTACACTGCATTCTATAATGGCAACGTTTTCCATTCTCAACTCATAAGACCTTTTTTTATAACATGGTTTTTAAAGGAAAAAGTGGCAGATTGGATAAAGAGGATACATAACTCTCAAAGGCAGCGAGAGGAGGGACTGTTGGTGTCTCTGTTGGAACAGGACTTACAGGACTCTTTCTACCTTCCTCATGAGGTTTGGAATTTAATGTCAGAGAATAGAAACCTTTTTTCTTTAGGGCCAACAAGTCTCAACATCAGCCATGATTTTGGGATGTTTTAGTATTATTTTACCTTTTCCTAAAATAAAATGTATAGCAAATAGAAGGCAGGTAAAAGAAAACTGAAGTTTGCAGATTTCAATAGTTAAACATGTTTGAATATTCCCCCTGTTTTACTTTAAATGTATGCCTTTAATAATCCGGGGAAGGGTCCTCCTGAAACCAGGACATCAATCTCAGAGAATTCTTTCATTTTCTTGCAGATTTATCACTTTTTATTTAATACAAATCTCGTAAAAACGTCAGATTTTTTCTTGTTTATTTACCACTTAAACCTGGAAGAATATAACGTGTTTAAGTGTAAGACTTTCTTTCCCCCCCCCCCCCCGCTCTACCCTGAGGTCTGGAATAAATCAGAGTGTGATTCCCCCCAGAGAGAATAAGACACACGAGGGACAGACATTGTTCACATCATGAACTGCTGATCTGCTTAATCCACATCTGATCCGCTAATCTCTGCATGTTCACACACACACACACACACACACACACACACACACACACACACACACACACACACACACACACACACACACACACACACACACACACACACACACACACACACACACACACACACACACACACACACACACACACACACACACACACACACACACACACACACACACACACACACACACACACACACACACACACACACACACACACACACACACACACACACACACACAGATATTGAGCTGTCCTCCCCCTTCTTAACAGGAAATGGAGAACAGGGTCTCACAGGTTGATGCCTCCACCATGCCATGACTCCAGTGTGTGTGTGTGTGTGTGTGTGTGTGTGTGTGTGTGTGTGTGTGTGTGTGTGTGTGTGTGTGTGTGTGTGTGTGTGTGTGTAAAACAGTAAGAGAGGAAGCAACACACAAGAAGCAGATTTAAAGAGCAGCACTTTGTATGTGTCTCTCTCTTGACCCTCAGAATCAGAATCCAGTAAATGGACAAACATCTTATTGACATCATGATTTATTCTTTTTAATAGATATATATTACAAAAAATTACAAAATATAAAAAAAATCTGTGAGATTTACGTTTAAACTTGAGCGAAAAAACCCTGCATTTTTGTTTTATTTTATTACTTTAACATAATTTTTTTGACTCATTATTATATGCCGTGTTCCTGAAACACGTCAACACCGGAAGAGATGCATGCTGGGAGATGTAACTGTGGGAAAAGAGGATGAGCTGAAAAATTGAAGGAGGACGAGAAAGTTTTGGGACGGTGTGGGAACCTCATTAACTCTCTTCCTGGAGACCAGTGTGTGTGTGTGTGTGTGTGTGTGTGTGTGTTTCGGGGGTGTGGCGACAGCTAGCATCACGGAATGTCCCGGAGAGAGAGAGAGACAGGAGACCACGGCCCACAGAGCCTGAACAAAGCCTGGAGGTGTGTGTGTGTGTGTGCTCAGCGGGGCTCTGGCCTTCTGTCCTCCGGAGGACGGAGAGGAAATGTGAGGCCACGGAGACGCATGCCTTCCCCCCCAGTTGCTAAGGGCCCGGTGTGTGTGTGTGTGTGTGTGTAGCTAATACTAAAGCATGTATTGTAAGATGTCGATCAGACTGTCGTTACTAACTGTAAGTTGTTGGAGTTGTTTCTGATTACTTGGTGTGTTTGTTGTTTATTTGGTATTTAATTCTGTGTGTGTGTGTGTGTGTGTGTCTGTGTGTGTGTGTGTGTGTGAGTCTGTGTGTGTGTGTGTGTGTGTGTGTGTGTGTCTGTGTGTGTGTGTGTCTGTGTGTGTGTGTGTGTGTGTGTGTGTGTGTGTGTGTGTGTGTGTGTGTGTGTGTGTGTGTGTGTGTGGCTATACTAAAGCATTTATTGTAAGATGTCCATCTGTAGTTACTAGTTGTTGGAGTTGTTTCTGATTACTTGGTGTGTATTTAGTATTTTATTCAGTTTGTGTGTGTGTGTGTGTGTGAGTGTGTGTGTGTGTGTGTGTGTCTGTGTGTGAGTGTGTGTGTTTCGGCTGTATACTTGGAAAGTGTGTGTTTGTGTTTGACTGTGTGTTTTATTGTGTGTTGCAGTAAACATCAACACGAGCTAACGAGTCCTGAAACACACTCTGGACAGTGGAGAGGCTAATTGCACTAATTAACCACCGTGTGTGTGTGTGTGTGTGTGTGTGTGTGTGTCAGTGTGTGTGTGACAGTATGTGTTAACATGTGTCTGCTGAATGCACACACTCATATCTCGTGTGTTAATCTGTGTGTGTGTCCCTTTTCACATCCCATTAGACAGAGTGTGCTGCTCTCCTGCACCGAGGCATGCTGGGTAGATAATTAAACATGAGTCCCGGTGAGACACACACACACACACACACACGCACGCACGCACAGGAGCCTGGAGGGGTGTGTGTGTGTCAGTTGAATTAATCAAATGACACCAGCCAGAGGAAACACACACTTCCCTCTCATGAATCTACTTCTTCTTCTTCTACTGTTTCTAATGTCGCGGTATATTCCGGTTGATTGACAGCTTCATCAGTTTGGCGTCCCTCAGGGAAACCCACTGGGCCCACTGTGATGTCCTGCCTGTTGTGTGTGTGTGTGTGTGTGTGGGCGTGTTGGTTCCCCCTGATTGGCTGCTTTGTCGCGGTGTGTGTGTTTACGAACAAACTGACGGGTGTTTGACCACCAGAGCTGCTATGAAAGATAAACTAAACTAAAATATTTAAGGTTTTCCCTCAACTGTTTGAATATAAGAGGAAAAGTGAAATGCAAATGAGGCGAATGCTAACGTTAGGAGAAATGTGCACACACAAACAGGCGTGGACTTTGATGGTTTGTATCCAGTGGTTTGAAAGGAGAAAAGCTATGGAAGATAAATACACTAATGTTTTACCTGAAATGTTTAAAACAGGAAAAGTTTGAATTCAGGAGAAATCTGCAGACAAATACCACAAAATAAATGAGAATTTTTATGTTAAATGTCCACTAGTCTGACAAGAGACATGCTCTGGAAGACAAATAGAGTAAAATGTTAAAGTTTTTACCTGAAATGTCTAAAATAAAACAGGAAAAGTTAAATAAAGGATTCTCCGGTTGAGCCCAGCCTGAAGCGCCAGTGAGACGTATCGCTGCTGCTAAAGCCTCTCATTAATTACACTGTGTGTGTGTGTGTGTGTGTGTGTGTGTGTGTGTGTGTGTGAGAGAGGTAATGAGCGGTGGGACTCGGGGTTAAGAGTGACACGGTGTCAGTGGCTCCTCTTCTGGCCTAATTAGCCCTCTAATTAATAGATTAATAGATAGATAGATAGAGCGTGGATAAGAGCAGCAGCTAACTGCCCGAGCTAATGTGCATTTAAAGATGAATCACCGCCGTCACGTGCACTAAACCACACACACGTGCACGCCTAACAAGGTGAGGAGCTTCACATTTCACCCAGAAAACCCTGAGTGTTTTTTTTTTTTACACCCAGTAGGAGAGAGGAGAAGAAGAAATCAATTAGCCTTTGCTAGCAGGTCGTTAGCTGCCCTTGGATGGGCACAGATAATTAAATAGGGGGGGGGGAATCAGTCGTGAGACAAGGGGTTAAATTGGACAGAGTTAAAAAAAGAAAAGCGGTGATCTGAGACGCTCCAGAGATACCACAGAAAAAACTGTAATAGTACAAAGACAAGTACTGCTAACAAATACTACTAAATATAATGCTAACAAGGTGAATAAATATGCAAAATAAATACAAGGATATCCTGCAAAATCCTTCAAAAAGTACCGAGTGTGATTCTCTCTCTCTCAGGTGAGTCAGAGTCTCAGGTGATGACCTCACACACATTAACATTTCCTCTGGACATTAAGGGGGGGGGGGGGTTAGCGTCCTCGGACCCCCTCAGGAGACTTCTGATGTCCTGACTCCATGTCCTGACTCCATGTCCTGACTCTATGTCCTGACTCCATGTCCTGACTCTATGTCCTGACTCTATGTCCTGACTCTATGTCCTGACTCTATGTCCTGACTCTATGTCCTGACTCTATGTCCTGACTCCATGTCCTGACTCCATGTCCTGACTCCATGTCCTGACTCCATGTCCTGACTCTATGTCCTGACTCTATGTCCTGACTCTATGTCCTGACTCCATGTCCTGACTCCATGTCCTGACTCTATGTCCTGACTCCATGTCCTGACTCCATGTCCTGACTTTATGTCCTGACTCCATGATCTGACTCCATGATCTGACTTTATGTCCTGACTCCATGTCCTGACTCCATGTCCTGACTCCATGTCCTGACTTTATGTCCTGACTCCATGTCCTGACTCTATGTCCTGACTCTATGTCCTGACTCCATGTCCTGACTTTATGTCCTGACTCCATGTCCTGACTCTATGATCTGACTCCATGTCCTGACTCTATGTCCTGACTCCATGTCCTGACTCCATGTCCTGACTTTATGTCCTGACTCCATGTCCTGACTCTATGATCTGACTCTATGTCCTGACTCTATGTCCTGACTCCATGTCCTGACTTTATGTCCTGACTCCATGTCCTGACTCTATGTCCTGACTCTATGTCCTGACTCCATGTCCTGACTTTATGTCCTGACTCCATGTCCTGACTCTATGATCTGACTCTATGTCCTGACTCCATGTCCTGACTTTATGTCCTGACTCCATGATCTGACTCCATGATCTGACTCCATGATCTGACTCCATGATCTGACTTTATGTCCTGACTCCATGTCCTGACTTTATGTCCTGACTTTATGTCCTGACTCCATGTCCTGACTCCATGTCCTGACTCCATGTCCTGACTCCATGTCCTGACTCCATGTCCTGACTCCATGTCCTGACTCTATGTCCTGACTCCATGTCCTGACTCCATGTCCTGACTCCATGTCCTGACTCCATGTCCTGACTCTATGACCTGACTCTATGTCCTGACTCCATGTCCTGACTCTATGTCCTGACTCCATGTCCTGACTCCATGACCTGACTCTATGTCCTGACTCTATGTCCTGACTCCATGTCCTGACTCCATGTCCTGACTCCATCTCCTGACTCCATGTCCTGACTCCATGTCCTGACTCCATCTCCTGACTCCATGTCCTGACTCTATGTCCTGACTCCATGTCCTGACTCCATGTCCTGACTCTATGTCCTGACTCCATGTCCTGACTCTATGATCTGACTCTATGTCCTGACTCTATGTCCTGACTCTATGATCTGACTCTATGTCCTGACTCCATGTCCTGACTCTATGTCCTGACTCTATGTCCTGACTCTATGTCCTGACTCCATGTCCTGACTCCATGTCCTGACTCTATGTCCTGACTCTATGTCCTGACTCCATGTCCTGACTCTATGTCCTGACTCTATGTCCTGACTCTATGTCCTGACTCCATGTCCTGACTCCATGTCCTGACTCTATGTCCTGACTCTATGTCCTGACTCCATGTCCTGACTCTATGTCCTGACTCCATGTCCTGACTCTATGTCCTGACTCCATGTCCTGACTCCATGTCCTGACTCTATGTCCTGACTCTATGTCCTGACTCTATGTCCTGACTCCATGTCCTGACTCCATCTCCTGACTCTATGTCCTGACTCTATGTCCTGACTCTAAGTCCTGACTCTATGTCCTGACTATGATCTGACTCTATGTCCTGATGTCCTGACTCTATGTCCTGACTCCATGTCCTGACTCTATGTCCTGATGTCCTGACTCTATGTCCTGACTCCATGTCCTGACTCCATCTCCTGACTCCATGTCCTGACTCCATGTCCTGACTCTATGTCCTGACTCTATGTCCTGACTCCATGTCCTGACTCCATGTCCTGACTCTATGTCCTGACTCCATGTCCTGACTCCATGTCCTGACTCTATGTCCTGACTCTATGTCCTGACTCCATGTCCTGACTCTATGTCCTGACTCTATGTCCTGACTCTATGTCCTGACTCTAAGTCCTGACTCTATGTCCTGACTATGATCTGACTCTATGTCCTGATGTCCTGACTCTATGTCCTGACTCCATGTCCTGACTCTATGTCCTGATGTCCTGACTCTATGTCCTGACTCCATGTCCTGACTCCATCTCCTGACTCCATGTCCTGACTCCATGTCCTGACTCTATGTCCTGACTCTATGTCCTGACTCTATGTCCTGACTCCATGTCCTGACTCCATGTCCTGACTCCATGTCCTGACTCCATGTCCTGACTCTATGATCTGACTCTATGTCCTGACTCTATGTCCTGACTCTATGCCCTGACTCTATGTCCTGACTCCATGTCCTGACTCCATGTCCTGACTCTATGATCTGACTCTATGTCCTGACTCTATGTCCTGACTCTATGTCCTGACTCCATGTCCTGACTCCATGTCCTGACTCCATGTCCTGACTCCATGTCCTGACTCTATGTCCTGACTCCATGTCCTGACTCTATGTCCTGACTCCATGTCCTGACTCCATGTCCTGACTCTATGATCTGACTCTATGCCCTGACTCTATGTCCTGACTCCATGTCCTGACTCCATGTCCTGACTCTATGATCTGACTCTATGTCCTGACTCTATGTCCTGACTCTATGTCCTGACTCCATGTCCTGACTCCATGTCCTGACTCCATGTCCTGACTCCATGTCCTGACTCCATGTCCTGACTCTAAGAGGTGCAGGGTTTCATCATCGATGGTTAAAAACAGAGGAAAAGCATGAAGTGTTTTCCTAAAATCTGCAGGATTCCAAAAAGTGTTTAAATGTTAGATATTCCCTTTAATAAGATATAGAACAGAGAAAAGAAGCAGATTACTGATGCTGGAGACAAACTTAGAGACATTTCTGCTGCAAAAATAATTCAGATTTATGACCCAAAAAACAGCTAAATATATAAAAATGAGTCCAGGATTAGTTTTTTTTCCACCTCTTATCATTTTAAAATACAATAACATGTGAAAAACTCTCTGAATGCATGAAGTATCTGAAATCTACAGGAATCAAACCTCTCTCCTCTCTCACACTGACCTCTGAAGTGAAGTTTCTTTTGGGCTTCAGAGCGAGAAAGAAACTCACATTTCCTGCTAAACGAACGGTTAAATACAATAACACGTTAAAAACTCTCTGAATGCATGAAGTGTTTCCTCAGATCAGAGTCTGACCTGATTTTTCAGAACGGCGCCTTTATTTCCGCGTTGTTAAATAAAGTACATTATCTGCAGAGGAAATATAGAAAGAGGAGCGTTTGAAATGTTTACCAGCCGCTCCTTGTGATCCCATTCAATCCAAACACATTACCCTCTCCCCCATCCTCCATTTTTTTTTATTGCACGAGCCAATTAGCCACAGGGGGGCGAGCGTTATTTATTTCTTCATTATTAAAATAATCCGATGACTCGGGCATAAGAGGAGATGTAGTTAGCGTTTAGCTTAGCGATGACAAACGACGGGCGGACGCTGTGATTGGCTCGTGTCAGACGGCTTAATGTCAACATTAAATTGGCGAGGGGGGGGGGGGTTGGGGGGGGCAGCGATGTACAAAATAATGTCTATTAGGACTAATTTAATCAAGGCCCCCCTGTTACAGATGAGTTAGAGAGCAAGGGGCCAATTATTCTACTGCGTCTGTGAGTGTGTGTGTGTGTGTGTGTGTGTGTGTGTGTGCTGTTTAACATGCAGGCCGTGGGGGCTGCAGCAGATAATAATGGCGGAGAAGATGAGGGCAGAACGGAGAGTTAACCGACTGCAGAGGAGGAAAACTGACACACACACACACACACACACACACACACACACACACACACACACACACACACACACACACACACACACACACACACACACACACACACACACACACACACACACACACACACACACACACACACACACACACACACACACACACACACACACACACACACACACACGACTGTGATCTCATTGGATGTTAACAGTTATTCGTGCAAATAAATGATGCTTTTATTGTGAAAAATATGTTTTTCAGTTTTTCCTCAATATTTCGGACGGTTTTTATAATATATTAAGATTCCTGAACTTTGAGGATTTGAGGAAATATAAAATACAGAATGCGTCTTTTCCTGATGGATTGTTTTGATCAGAGATGTCAACATTTGAGATGCTGAAAACAACCTTTATGGCATTAAAAATGACCTGTATTTTCAGAATAAAAGCAGATTCTCTTTGCAGCTCTACAGGAAAAGCTTTCCTCCAAATATTAAGGATTATTTCTCGAGTTGATTTGACTTCACTCGTCGTTAATAGGTCTAAAGCTATTTATCATATGGATGATTCTAGATGATGTTTAAAGGCCCGTGCAACGTTCCAAACTCACATTGGTTTCTCACAGCCTCTCTGATAGTCTGTGCATTCACTCTCTGTCCTACACGGCTTGTTGGAGCTCCTGCCCCCCCCCCCTGTGAGCCCAGTGGCCGCCTGCGAGACAGCGAAACCCAGCCCGAACACACACACACACCCGCAGCCTGGCTGGGAGTTTGTGTGTGTGCCCAGGCTGAGTCTCTCCGACCCCACGCCAGTGAGCCTCGCATCGTCCCGCCGAGTGTGTGTGTGAGGAAGTCCGCGGATTGGTCCAAACGTAACGGCTCCGCGGACGTAACGTAACGTCACTATACCCAAGAAGTAAACAATGGAAAAAGAGAAATGTCCAACGAGGCGTTCAGGGGCAGACAGGTCTTCTCTGTGTTAGTGTTACTCCCTACAGGCTGCACTCTGAGGGTCTGAGACTCTGCAGACCGGTCACATGCAGAAGCTACAGAACACAAGGGGACGGGTCAGAACCAGAGAAGCAGGACATGGGACCTTTAATATATCAGAAAATAAAGAAAAATGTGTTTAAATGTTAGAAATATTCACTTTAAGATATAAAACAGAGAAAAGCTGCAAAACTCCAGATTACAGAGAATTTAGAGACATTTCTGCAGAAGATATGACTTTCTTCATAACTCAGAATTATACTCAACTATCTGATCCTGAATCATTTGATACGATATTTAAGGAGTTTAAACGGATAGAAAATAGTAAACAAAAAAGATTTTGATGAAAAAAGATGAAAATATTGTCGATTATTTTTAATATTTACAGCGTTTTAAATCACTTCCTGTCAGCAACCATAACACCATCAGTGTGTGCGTGTGTGTGTGTGTGTGTGTGTGT
>JAPTMU010000149.1:197742-200242 GCA_028583405.1 Pogonophryne albipinna | reverse complement strand
GGAGCAGTGTGTGGAGGAATGGAGGGAGGAAGAGGAGGAGGAAGAGGAGGAGCAGTGTGTGGAGGAATGGAGGGAGGAAGAGGAGGAGGAAGAGGAGGAGCAGTGTGTGGAGGAATGGAGGGAGGAAGAGGAGGAGGAAGAGGAGGAGCAGTGTGTGGAGGAATGGAGGGAGGAAGAGGAGGAGGAAGAGGAGGAGCAGTGTGTGGAGGAATGGAGGGAGGAAGAGGAAGAGGAGGAAGAGGAGGAGCAGTGTGTGGAGGAATGGAGGGAGGAAGAGGAAGAGGAGGAAGAGGAGGAGCAGTGTGTGGAGGAATGGAGGGAGGAAGAGGAAGAGGAGGAAGAGGAGGAGCAGTGTGTGGAGGAATGGAGGGAGGAAGAGGAAGAGGAGGAAGAGGAGGAGCAGTGTGTGGAGGAATGGAGGGAGGAAGAGGAAGAGGAGGAAGAGGAGGAGCAGTGTGTGGAGGAATGGAGGGAGGAAGAGGAAGAGGAGGAAGAGGAGGAGCAGTGTGTGGAGGAATGGAGGGAGGAAGAGGAGGAGGAAGAGGAGGAGGAAGAGGAGGAATGGAGGGAGGAAGAGGAAGAGGAGGAGCAGTGTGTGGAGGAATGGAGGGAGGAAGAGGAAGAGGAGGAAGAGGAGGAGCAGTGTGTGGAGGAATGGAGGGAGGAAGAGGAGGAGGAAGAGGAGGAGAAGTGTGTGGAGGAATGGAGGGAGGAAGAGGAGGAAGAGGAGGAGCAGTGTGTGGAGGAATGGAGGGAGGAAGAGGAGGAGGAAGAGGAGGAGCAGTGTGTGGAGGAATGGAGGGAGGAAGAGGAGGAGGAAGAGGAGGAGCAGTGTGTGGAGGAATGGAGGGAGGAAGAGGAAGAGGAGGAAGAGGAGTGTTTCTGGATCATTGAGATGATATTGACCTCCTGCTCTGAAACACTTTCATATATAAAAGGCAACAAGAGGGGGCTAATGGCTCGTCAATACTGTGAGTGTGAAACTGTGTGTGTGTGTGTCAGACTGTGTGTGAGTGTGTCAGACTGTGTGTGTGTGTGTCAGACTGTGTGTGAGTGTGTGTGTCAGACTGTGTGTGTGTGTGTCAGACTGTGTGTGAGTGTGTGTGTCAGACTGTGTGTGTGTGTGTCAGACTGTGTGTGTGTGTGTGTGTGTCAGACTGTGTGTGAGTGTGTGTGTCAGACTGTGTGTGAGTGTGTGTGTCAGACTGTGTGTGTGTGTGTGTGAGTGTGTGTGTCAGACTGTGTGTGTGTGTGTGTGTGTGTGTCAGACTGTGTGTGAGTGTGTGTGTCAGACTGTGTGTGAGTGTGTGTGTCAGACTGTGTGTGTGTGTGTGTGTCAGACTGTGTGTGTGTGTGTGTGTGTCAGACTGTGTGTGTGTGTGTGTGTGTGTGTGTGTCAGACTGTGTGTGAGTGTGTGTGTCAGACTGTGTGTGAGTGTGTGTGTCAGACTGTGTGTGTGTGTGTCAGACTGTGTGTGTGTGTGTGTGTGTGTGTGTGTGTGTCAGACTGTGTGTGTGTGTGTCAGACTGTGTGTGTGTGTGTCAGACTGTGTGTGTGTGAGAGCTGCCTTTATCTCCTCTCTAAACACAGTGTAAGAACAGAGGTAGAAACATGATGAAAAGTTGCTGTTGTCATGTAGCCGTCTAAGCTATGTTTAAGCTGCTCTGTTTCAACCAGAGCCTGTTCTACGAAGCCGGATGTTCTCTTAGCGGCTAACTTCAGGGTAACTCTGGGTTTCCGGTCCTACGAAGCTGGTTCTCTTCTTAGCGGCTAGATCTCCATGGTAACTGATGCTGAGCAGCTAACCTGCTCCGGAGCAGGTTAGGTTGCAGGCTAAGAGCTCAACTCAGTGAAAGCACCGCCTGCTGACCAATCAGAGCTCAGTGTGCGGAGTTTAAAGCGATCAAGTCATATTACAGGAGAAAGGAAATACAGAAAAGCTGCCGTTGCAGGAAAGACGGCCGGCAACAATCACCGACTGTGTGAACGTGAACATGAATAGAATATCACCTCCATCTTCAGAGCAATGTAACTATTATAACATTAGCGTTAAGAAAGCTTACTGAAATATCTGCCACAACATCAGTAACCGGATCAGAGTAACATTAAGTACAGTCCGCGGCATATCACTTCATAATGTATCATATATCTCCTGATCTGAGTCAGCTGAGCCGTATCTGGCCGTGCAACACTCACAGAGTCACAGACTGGATGCAGAAGGATTATTTTAAGCAACACATTAAGTTGAGGAAACACTCGAGTCAAATGTAATGAAAGTCAGATGGTGTCTTAGACGGGCAGTGATATCATAAACCTGTTAACGCATTCAAACACTTGTTCTGTTACCAGCTGTATTCACCTTGCAGGTGCAGCTCTGTGGCTTTGATCCTGGATCAAGTGTTTAAGTCATGTTTAAAGTTTAACTTCTTCATATGTCTAATATTATAGTTGACTTTTCATTCAGGAAGTATGACGCTGCGCTGTCAGTACGCTTCTCCA
>JAPTMU010000149.1:190623-191894 GCA_028583405.1 Pogonophryne albipinna | reverse complement strand
GTTTATCTCTAAATGTCACATGTTTCTCCCTCAGCGTTTCTATCAGGACGCCATTGTTCTCCAGCTGTTTGTTTGGTTGCCATGGAGACAGAGAGACTCCGTAAACACTTCCTGCTTCAGTGTCTGCACAAAACACCGTTTATATAGTGTTATGTATCTGAGGAACCTTTCTGCTGTTCATCAGCAAACATATTTATATATATGATATAAGAGAGAGCGGGGAAGGGCTACGTTCTGAAAACTGACTCTCCTTTAAACACAATCAAGAGAAAGAGTAGAGGAAGAAATATTCAGACACTGTACTTTAGCAGAAGTACTCTGTGTATACAGATAGTTGTATCCATGACGTCCCTTCAGTGCTTCAGAGAAGGTTCTTCGTTACCGTCCAGTTAGTATCTGAATGTATTTGATAACGTGTTGTCTTGTGTTCTAACTGCTGCCTCTGTGAAATCAGACCGATAGACTCTGATGGGAACTGAGAGTTAGTGGAGGTCAGCTGATCAGCTCCTGTTTCCTGGGGAAGCATTACAGCGTCGCTCCGAACACACTCAGCTTCCTCTGAACTGACCTCTGCTTCCTGAGGAGCAGCAGGAACGTCTGATCCCATCAGGGTGGAGACAGAAACTCTGAGAGGCGTCAGAACACTCTGCAGGATCTGAGACACTGCAGCAGGTTCTGCAGGGAGTTCATCACAGTACAGTTAATACAACTAGTCAGAAGTACTCTGTAACAAATCAAAGGTACTTTGTTACAAGTCAAAAGTACTCTGTAACAAATCAAAGGTACTTTGTTACAAGTCAAAAGTACTCTGTAACAAATCAAAGGTACTTTGTTACAAGTCAAAAGTACTCTTTAACAAATCAAAGGTACTTTGTTACAAGTCAAAAGTACTCTGTAACAAATCAAAGGTACTTCCTAACAAGTCGACGTACTCGTACTTAATGAAATGAAGCAGAAATAACTCCGTCATGATGGAGGTTTATAAAACGTCTGAAGTCACGATTCGTCCGTCCACGAGACCTTTGGTTCTTCAGGGCGATGCTAACACGAAGACTCATCGACTTCTCACAGGAAACATGTTGAACCGGTAACTGAGGTTCAAACACTGGGAAACATAACCGTTGGAAGACATGAGATGTGTCGAAAAATAGAACAACAATATTCAGTTTTATCGTTAATGTCCTATAACATAATCTTCCCGTGCCAGAATAATGCACTTGAACGCATCAAAGCTTTGTGATTGGCCGGCGTCACGCCATGAGTCGGGGCGT
>JAPTMU010000149.1:173123-185623 GCA_028583405.1 Pogonophryne albipinna | reverse complement strand
GTGGACGAGTTTCAGGTTTCAGTGGACTGGTTTCAGTGGACTGGTTTCAGGTTTCAGTGGACTGGTTTCAGTGGACTGGTTTCAAGTTTCAGTGGACTGATTTCAGGTTTCAGTGGACTGGTTTCAGTGGACTGGTTTCAGGTTTCAGTGGACTGGTTTCAGTGGACTGGTTTCAGGTTTCAGTGGACTGGTTTCAGTGGACTGGTTTCAGTGGACTGGTTTCAGTTGACTGGTTTCAAGTTTCAGTGGACTGATTTCAGGTTTCAGTGGACTGGTTTCAGGTTTCAGTGGACTGGTTTCAGGTTTCAGTGGACTGGTTTCAGGTTTCAGTGGACTGGTTTCAGGTTTCAGTGGACTGGTTTCAGTGGACTGGTTTCAGTGGAAAGGTTTCAGTGGAAAGGTTTCAGTGGACTGGTTTCAGTGGACTGGTTTCAGTGGAAAGGTTTCAGTGGAAAGGTTTCAGTGGACTGGTTTCAGTGGACTGGTTTCAGTGGACTGGTTTCAGGTTTCAGTGGACTGGTTTCAGTGGAAAGGTTTCAGTGGAAAGGTTTCAGTGGACTGGTTTCAGTGGACTGGTTTCAGTGGACTGGTTTCAGTGGACTGGTTTCAGTGGAAAGGTTTCAGTGGAAAGGTTTCAGTGGACTGGTTTCAGTGGACTGGTTTCAGTGGAAAGGTTTCAGGTTTCAGTGGACTGGTTTCAGTGGACTGGTTTCAGTGGACTGGTTTCAGTGGAAAGGTTTCAGGTTTCAGTGGAAAGGTTTCAGTAGACTGGTTTCAGTGGACTGGTTTCAGTGGAAAGGTTTCAGTGGACTGGTTTCAGTGGAAAGGTTTCAGTGGACTGGTTTCAGTGGACTGGTTTCAGGTTTCAGTGGACTGGTTTCAGTGGACTGGTTTCAGTGGAAAGGTTTCAGTGGACTGGTTTCAGTGGAAAGGTTTCAGTGGACTGGTTTCAGTGGACTGGTTTCAGGTTTCAGTGGACTGGTTTCAGGTTTCAGTGGACGAGTTTCAGGTTTCAGTGGACTGGTTTCAGTGGACTGGTTTCAGGTTTCAGTGGACTGGTTTCAGTGGACTGGTTTCAGTGGACTGGTTTCAAGTTTCAGTGGACTGATTTCAGGTTTCAGTGGACTGGTTTCAGTGGACTGGTTTCAGGTTTCAGTGGACTGGTTTCAGTGGACTGGTTTCAGGTTTCAGTGGACTGGTTTCAGTGGACTGGTTTCAGTGGACTGGTTTCAATTGACTGGTTTCAAGTTTCAGTGGACTGATTTCAGGTTTCAGTGGACTGGTTTCAGGTTTCAGTGGACTGGTTTCAGGTTTCAGTGGACTGGTTTCAGTGGACTGGTTTCAGTGGAAAGGTTTCAGTGGAAAGGTTTCAGTGGACTGGTTTCAGTGGACTGGTTTCAGTGGAAAGGTTTCACGTTTCAGTGGACTGGTTTCAGGTTTCAGTGGACTGGTTTCAGTGGACTGGTTTCAGTGGAAAGGTTTCAGTGGAAAGGTTTCAGTGGACTGGTTTCAGTGGACTGGTTTCAGTGGACTGGTTTCAGTGGAAAGGTTTCAGTGGAAAGGTTTCAGTGGACTGGTTTCAGTGGACTGGTTTCAGTGGACTGGTTTCAGTGGAAAGGTTTCAGGTTTCAGTGGACTGGTTTCAGTGGACTGGTTTCAGTGGACTGGTTTCAGTGGACTGGTTTCAGGTTTCAGTGGACTGGTTTCAGTGGACTGGTTTCAGTGGACTGGTTTCAGTGGAAAGGTTTCAGTGGACTGGTTTCAGTGGAAAGGTTTCAGTGGACTGGTTTCAGTGGAAAGGTTTCAGTGGACTGGTTTCAGTGGACTGGTTTCAGTGGACTGGTTTCAGTGGACTGGTTTCAAGTTTCAGTGGACTGGTTTCAGGTTTCAGTGGACTGGTTTCAGTGGACTGGTTTCAGGTTTCAGTGGACTGGTTTCAGGTTTCAGTGGACTGGTTTCAGGTTTCAGTGGACTGGTTTCAGTGGACTGGTTTCAGTGGAAAGGTTTTAGTGGAAAGATTTCAGTGGACTGGTTTCAGGTTTCAGTGGACTGGTTTCAGGTTTCAGTGGACTGGTTTCAGTGGACTGGTTTCAGTGGAAAGGTTTCAGGTTTCAGTGGAAAGGTTTCAGTGGACTGGTTTCAGTGGACTGGTTTCAGGTTTCAGTGGACTGGTTTAAGTGGACTGGTTTCAGTGGACTTCAGGTTTATAGATCCATCAAACACATTGTTACGCTCCCTCCTCAACTAGGGGTACAAAGGGAACACAACATAAAAATAAGAGAGGAAACTGACTTGGCAAACTTAGTAGATAATGTTTAAGGACTTGAAAAGGAAGCAGCCTCAGAAGCAAAGTTCAGACAAACTAAGAACAGCTGTGTCCTAAAAGAAAGAGACTGAAGTGCTTCATACACAAAGAGAAAGTGGAGCACATCTCAGGTCAACAGGTCAGCATCTCTCTCTGATTCATCTGTCCCCTCAGACTCAAAGGCCATCGTGGACGGGAACCTGAAGCTGATCCTGGGTCTGATCTGGACCCTGATCCTACACTACTCCATCTCCATGCCCATGTGGGAGGACGAGGACGACGAGGACGCCAAGAAGCTGACCCCCAAACAGCGTCTGCTGGGCTGGATCCGGAACAAGGTCCCCGAGCTTCCCATCACCAACTTCCACCGCGACTGGAGGGACGGCAAGGCCCTGGGGGCGCTGGTGGACAACTGCGCTCCAGGTGAGATGAGATGGAGCTTTATTAATCCCCGGGTACAACTGGGCCCCGGGTAGGAGACCAGGTCTCAGTGTGAGAAACATCTGTACGTAGGAGACCAGGTCTCAGTGTGAGAAACATCTGTACGTAGGAGACCAGGTCTCAGTGTGAGAAACATCTGTACGTAGGAAACCAGGTCTCAGTGTGAGAAACATCTGTACGTAGGAGACCAGGTCTCAGTGTGAGAAACATCTGTACGTAGGAGACCAGGTCTCAGTGTGAGAAACATCTGTACGTAGGAGACCAGGTCTCAGTGTGAGAAACATCTGTACGTAGGAAACCAGGTCTCAGTGTGAGAAACATCTGTACGTAGGAGACCAGGTCTCAGTGTGAGAAACATCTGTACGTAGGAAACCAGGTCTCAGTGTGAGAAACATCTGTACGTAGGAGACCAGGTCTCAGTGTGAGAAACATCTGTACGTAGGAGACCAGGTCTCAGTGTGAGAAACATCTGTACGTAGGAAACCAGGTCTCAGTGTGAGAAACATCTGTACGTAGGAGACCAGGTCTCAGTGTGAGAAACATCTGTACGTAGGAAACCAGGTCTCAGTGTGAGAAACATCTGTACGTAGGAAACCAGGTCTCAGTGTGAGAAACATCTGTACGTAGGAGACCAGGTCTCAGTGTGAGAAACATCTGTACGTAGGAGACCAGGTCTCAGTGTGAGAAACATCTGTACGTAGGAAACCAGGTCTCAGTGTGAGAAACATCTGTACGTAGGAGACCAGGTCTCAGTGTGAGAAACATCTGTACGTAGGAGACCAGGTCTCAGTGTGAGAAACATCTGTACGTAGGAGACCAGGTCTCAGTGTGAGAAACATCTGTACGTAGGAAACCAGGTCTCAGTGTGAGAAACATCTGTACGTAGGAGACCAGGTCTCAGTGTGAGAAACATCTGTACGTAGGAGACCAGGTCTCAGTGTGAGAAACATCTGTACGTAGGAAACCAGGTCTCAGTGTGAGAAACATCTGTACGTAGGAGACCAGGTCTCAATGTGAGAAACATCTGTACGTAGGAGACCAGGTCTCAGTGTGAGAAACATCTGTACGTAGGAGACCAGGTCTCAGTGTGAGAAACATCTGTACGTAGGAGACCAGGTCTCACTGTGAGAAACATCTGTAAGTAGGAGACCAGGTCTCAATGTGAGAAACATCTGTACGTAGGAGACCAGGTCTCAGTGTGAGAAACATCTGTACGTAGGAGACCAGGTCTCAGTGTGAGAAACATCTGTACGTAGGAGACCAGGTCTCAGTGTGAGAAACATCTGTACGTAGGAGACCAGGTCTCAGTGTGAGAAACATCTGTACGTAGGAGACCAGGCATAATAAGAGATGCAATGAAAGTCAGTTCCCAGCCTCTCAGATCTGGAGTTGTTCTCTGTTTTAAATGATATTAAACGTCTCTCCGTGGTGCGTTCAGGTCTTTGTCCGGACTGGGAGAACTGGGACCCCAGCCAGCCGGTGGAGAACGCCCGGGAGGCCATGCAGCAGGCCGACGACTGGCTGGGCGTGCCTCAGGTAACACCAACCTTTATTTAACATTTAATACATCTATTTTAATATTTAAATCCTCATGCCCTCAAACAGAACATGAATTACCTTTATACACTTTAACAGAACACAAAACATGGAGCATTTTTAAAACCCAGAGGAATCTTCCCGGCAACTATATAAAGAAATCAAGGAATAAAAGTGATTCCTTTAAAAAAAAAAAAAAGATTTCCCTCCGTTTCCAAAAAAGGAGATTCTACAGATTATTTCTCTCGTCCTCAAAGGCTCAATTTTATCTGTAAAAACCGTCAAAGTTGGATATTAACATTTGCATCTGCATTAAAAATATCGCCCTCTGTCTGAAACCAGAGCTGCTCTGATTGGTTAGCTGGACGGCTCTGTTGAGATTGGTCAACCGGCTTAGAGATGTCCCGACCCTTTTAGCCTATCACGTATACTGTGTTGGAGCGCAGGTGTTCCATAGTGATGTCACCATGTTCCTGAACTTTGGGATTCTAGCCTCTGCACACCGTTAACATGCACTAACACCTACAGGAGAGGAATAAAGGGCCTCTTTAAGTGAGCGGCCGCACGACTCGATGACGGACGACTTTACAGACGTCAGAGTGTCCGTGTGTTGAACTCTGTAATGATGATGAAGTGATTATAGAACAGAGCAGCAGACTGGAAACTGTTGGTCTGACGTCTGCAGAGATACTGGGAAAGGAGACACTTTGAAGGAGTGTGTATTGAATGTCTAATTGGAGATCATCTGCAAACCTAGTCCTGTTTAGGCTTTTAAGAAATAAGAAAAATATATAATACAACTGTCAGATATAGGACACTAACTAGAACAAAGCCAATTAGAATTTAAACAACATTCAAGACTTTTCTGAAGTTATTGAAAACCCACAGTTATATTTTCTTTACATTTGAATTCACAAGGTGTGACCGACTGTTGTCACATGTGACCGACTGTTGTCACATGTGACCGACTGTTGTCACATGTGACTAGCGATTAGCATTGGTGCTAACTTAACATTGAAATTCCCATTGACTGTTTTCACACGTCTTACCAGCTGCTTCCAACAGGTGTTGAGGTCAGTAGTGAACAGGAGGTAGATGACGACTGACAGACAGGTAGGCCTTCAGGGTTCAGCAGGAAACACACCTGCTGGGCTCCATAGGCTTTCATGGAACAAGGAAACTACGGCAAGCCTTTAAGGACAAACAGGCAACACCCTCTTAAAGGGGCAGGACAACAATGATAGACAATAAGCTCAGAAAACACGTCGCATAAATACATATCTGATCAAACAGAAACATATCATAGTTATGCAGATGATGCTCACATTTAGTTAAGAATATTTCAAATGAAAAATAAAAGGAAAGCCTGTGTATTTACCTTTCAATGACCTGTCCCTCGTTGTCTCACCTGTCCCTCGTTGTCTCACCTGTCCCTCGTTGTCTCACCTGTCCCTTTTTGTCTCACCTGTCCCTCGTTGTCTCACCTGTCCCTCGTTGTCTCACCTGTCCCTCGTTGTCTCACATGTCCCTCGTTGTCTCACCTGTCCCTTTTTGTCTCACCTGTCCCTCGTTGTCTCACCTGTCCCTCGTTGTCTCACCTGTCCCTCGTTGTCTCACCTGGCCCTCGTTGTCTCACTGTCCCTCGTTGTCTCACTGTCCCTCGTTGTCTCACTGTCCCTCGTTGTCTCACCTGTCCCTCGTTCAGGTGATCGCCCCGGAAGAGATCGTGGACCCCAACGTGGACGAGCACTCGGTGATGACCTACCTGTCCCAGTTCCCCAAATCCAGACTGAAGCCCGGCGCCCCCCTGAGGGCCAAGACGCTGCACCCCAAGAGGGCCAGGGCCTACGGACCGGGTGAGGAGGAGGAACCGACCAATCAGCAATCAGTTCACCGTCTTTGATATGAGACAGTATTTCACGGCACCTCGTTAACTGTAACGCAGCTTTCTGCCCCAAAACACAAGAGCTCATAAGAATACTTTTTTTGCAGCCGAGATTATTTGTCACTACATTTAGAAATACCAAACTTAAAACATACAAAGATTCTGCCGATCATTCCAACCTGGTGTTTATCACATTTATTTCATTATTCTTCAATTAAACAGAAAGAGTTTGTTTAACATTTAAATAATGAAATTGTGTCTGATAATGTAATATTGTTAAAAAGGTCAAAGTGAATATTGTGTAACATTGAAATACCTTCCTGTCACTGTTTGTTTTCTAATCAAAAACATCGATGTGAAAAAAAGTTATATTTATAAAAAACAACATTAAAAAGAAAATCGTCCAAAACATTTCAGACATTTCCAAAAATACAGAAATGTTCTTTCAAAAACCAAATGTTAAAAAAAGAATATCCCAAACTCTTAAAAAGATGTGAAAGAAAGTTTATAACAATTCTTTTTTAGAAAATGTAAAAGTCCAAAGAAAGGATGAAATGAAGTGTCCTCACAGAAACCTCGCGGCCTTTGAATCGTTAGTCTGAAGGCGTCTTGCTGTCAGCCTTCATCGCGTGGAACTCTAACTTTCTGATGTGTTTCAGGTGTGGAGCCGCGCGGGAACATCGTCCTGAAGCCGGCCGAGTTCCTGGTCGAGACGGTGGAGGCCGGACTCGGGGAAATCCTGGTTTACGTGGAGGACCCTGAAGGCCACACGGAGGAGGTGGGACACTCTAATTTAATGCAAACTTAACACAAAAAGTAAGGAAATCTGTGTTTGGAGGATTCTTGGCGGTAAAGTCCCCGACGTGCATTGGGGTTACAGATGGGCTCCACAACCATGAGTGTCTGGGAGCTAATTAATGCTATATGCTACACAAATACGGCCAGGGTCCTTAGAAGTTTCAGAATATTGGGTTGCAGATTATAATGAGTTAGTTAGTCGTTTAGCATGAAAGACTTGAAAGGTTAAGTTAAAGGAGAAAGTAGAAAGAAAGTGAGGTCATAGATTGAGTCAGAGCTCAACCCTTCAGATCTCACTTTAATTCACTTTGTTACTCATGTTTTATTATCTTTGCTTTTAAGTGTTTTTAAACGCCATTTTAAATGATGCTTCTTAGTGCTCTTAATGTCTTTCATCTTTGTAAAGCACTTTGAATTGCCTTGTGTTGAAAAGTGCTTAGATAAACTTGCCTTTCCTCGTACCGTTGGAAAGCCTCTTACCTTCCAAGGCCACATTAGTGAGGAACATGCGTTGGTGCATCGTCTGCGCAAAGAAATGACAAACACAGATTTCCTTACTCTTTGTGTGAACTTTATTGATTCAAACCAACACAGTGAAGCTGACGGGTTCTGTGTTTCAGGCCAGAGTGATCCCCAACAACGACAAGAACCGGAGCTACTCGGTGGTCTACCTGCCCAAAGTGGAGGGGCTTCATAAAGTAAGAAACATGCTTAGATCAGAGCTGTCAACCATCCTCATGGTCTTCCTGAGAGACGGGTGGAGGACTGGTTCTTTGTCAACGGATGCTAAGAGATGATTCAAAGACAGATCTCTCAAACGGACCGTCCTCAACTAGGAATCTGCAAAAGCTCCGCTTCAAATCTTGATTTACTGATGTGTGGAAAAGAAGTCATTCATCATGAAAAAGACATAAGAAATGACACTTTGACAGAGTGCAAATCGAATAAGACCAAAAACGATCCACCAGGAAGTGACGGATCTGGTTAACGCCTTGTTTAGTTCAGGTGCTTTTTAACGTGAGCATTTAAGGTGAACCTGTTAGAGAACTCTCCCTGGTCCCCGTCTCGAGCTTCAGTCTCTGATCCATGTGTCTGTGATCCTCTCCAGAAGGAGTCATCACATACAGAGACTAGTTCCTGAGCAGTGTCCTTCACATGCTGATATCCAAGAGAGGGAGTTACACAGTCACAAGATGGAGGAATAGAAAGCAGTATTCAATGTGTACTTCAGATTAGCTCCACGTCAGAAATGAGCATGCTTGATGTCTCTCTCCATAGAGGCTGAATCATCACATAGCTACAGTTGGGATACCTTTGTTATCACGTTACTCTGTGTTTGTGTGTCCAGGTCAAGGTTCTGTTTGCGGGGCAGGACATCGAGCGGAGTCCCTTCATGGTGAACGTCTCAAAGGCGCTGGGCGACCCGAGCCGGGTCCAGGCCCGCGGGCCGGGGCTGCAGCTGAGCGGGAACGTGGCCAACAAACCCACGTACTTCGATATTTACACCGCAGGTAACCAGAGCAGCTCGGACCACATTTGAGTTTAACGCAGAGTTAGAGTTTATACTGTACGGAATGAGAGGGAACCATAGTCGGAGCGAGCTCCCCATTCATCACGGTTCGGGTAATGTCATGCAAAGTTTGGATGTTTATCCACGTGATTTTCTTTAAATAAAAAAAAACGTTGGACTTTGTTTTCAGAAATGTTTCGCAAATTGTTCCGATCAAAAATATGATGTTTGTAGAATTTTTTAAAACTTATTTAAAAAAAAATGTTTAACTCATTATTTTCTTTTTTTTTAACTTATTAGTTTCTTTTTTTTACGTCTCTGGCAGCTTCCAGCTTTCCCTGACAGAAACTTCCCTGACACCCGTATTCAGAATGGATTCCCAAAGTTCCTTTCCTCCCCGAACGTCATATTAAAGTCTTGTTGTTTCTCCGCCCAGGCGCCGGAGCCGGAGACGTTGGAGTCGTCATCGTCGACTCAAACGCCCGCCGGGACACGGTGGAGATCGTGCTGGAGAACAAGGGGGACAGTATTTTCCGTTGCACCTACGTTCCCGTCCTGGAGGGGGCGCACACCGTCTGCGTGACCTTCGCCGGGCAGCAGATCCCCAGAAGCCCCTTCACCGTGAACATCTCAGAGCGTAGGTTTCACACCAGTCTGCTCTCCATGGTCCTTAAAAACATCAATGTTTTAATCTTTTTGTGAATTATTTTCCATGAAACATCAACCAGAACCTGATGTGGTGCCGGATGCATGACTTCCTTATCAGTCACATTTCCACAGTAGTTCAATCTGCAGATCCTGCTCAATGGTGGTCTGCTGTTGGTCTACTGGTGGTCTACTGGTGGTCTGCTGGTGGTCTGCTGGTGGTCTACTGGTGGTCTGCTGGTGGTCTACTGGTGGTCTGCTGGTGGTCTACTGGTGGTCTACTGGTGGTCTGCTGGTGGTCTGCTGGTGGTCTACTGGTGGTCTGCTGGTGGTCTACTGGTGGTCTACTGGTGGTCTGCTGGTGGTCTGCTGGTGGTCTACTGGTGGTCTGCTGGTGGTCTACTGGTTGTCTACTGGTTGTCTGCTGGTGGTCTACTGGTGGTCTGCTGGTGGTCTACTGGTTGTCTGCTGGTGGTCTACTGGTGGTCTGCTGGTGGTCTACTGGTTGTCTGCTGGTGGTCTACTGGTGGTCTACTGGTGGTCTGCTGGTGGTCTACTGGTTGTCTGCTGGTGGTCTACTGGTGGTCTACTGGTGGTTTACTGGTGGTCTACTGGTGGTCTGCTGGTGGTCTACTAATGGTCTACTGGTGGTCTGCTGGTTGTCTGCTGGTGGTCTACTGGTGGTCTACTGGTGGTCTACTGGTGGTCTGCTGGTGGTCTACTGGTTGTCTGCTGGTTGTCTGCTGGTGGTCTACTGGTGGTCTACTGGTGGTCTGCTGGTGGTCTACTGATGGTCTGCTGGTGGTCTACTGGTTGCCTGCTGGTGGTCTACTGGTGGTCTACTGGTGGTCTGCTGGTGGTCTACTGGTGGTCTATTGGTAGTCTACTGGTAGTCTGCTGGTGGTCTACTGGTGGTCTGCTGGTGGTCTACCGGTTGTCTGCTGGTGGTCTACTGGTGGTCTACTGGTGGTCTGCTGGTGGTCTGCTGGTGGTCTACTGGTTGTCTGCTGGTGGTCTACTGGTGGTCTACTGGTGGTCTGCTGGTGGTCTACTGGTGGTCTGCTGGTGGTCTACTGGTGGTCTGCTGGTGGTCTACTGGTTGTCTGCTGGTGGTCTACTGGTGGTCTGCTGGTGGTCTACTGGTGGTCTACTGGTAGTCTACTGGTGGTCTGCTTGGCGTTTGACTGTTGGACGGAGAGTAATGGGTCTTTGGATGGACTTTATCCTTTACTATCTTTGATGTGGTCCCTATCTTTCCTGATAGGTCTCAGATCATATTCCAGACTTGGCTGTAAGGGGTTTCTGTACATAGACAGAAGGACTAAAGAGCGTGTAGGAACGGCCTCTAACCATATCGCTGAGACTCTCTCTCCGGGGACATTAATAAGGATCAGACTTGGATTTTGATACCCAAACTTCAGGGTTCCTGTTCCAGATCGTGATCTAGTCCGACTGAGGTTCAGACTCTCTGAAAGGGAAATGTCAAGACTTAACTTTGGACTCGACTTAAGCTTCATGACTTGTCTTGCTTCTTTGGAACTTGCTTTATCACTTAGGGTTTGCTTGTCTTGGTTTTTCAATATAAAATGTCTTTATTCAGCTAGCCCTACACTGGCCAGTCCTGATGAAACCAGTAAGACTTGAAACCTTCTGTCAGGATCTGGTCATAGAGCCAGTCTGTCGGACTTGACTTAGAACTTGTACATCTTGGAGCCTAACTTGGGAATGTCCAATTTTGATTTGGGACTCTAGACTTGTTTCTGTCGAGACCAGACATGAGACTTGCTGGTTTGAAGGTCTCAGGGTTTTAGGGGTTTGGTGGGTCTGGATGTCTGGTGGTCTGGAGGGTTAGAGTTGTGGAGGTTTGGAGGTCGGAAGGTCTAGAAATGTGCAGTTTTTGATGTCTGGGTGTTTGGAAGTTTGAAGGTTTGTTCGTCTCGTGGTCTAGAGTTTCTGGGTCTACACGTTTACGATGTCTGGAGGTCTGGAGGCCTTTATTCCTGCAGGCCTTGATTCCTTGAGGTCTGGAGGTCTAGATGTTTGGAGGTCTAGATGTTTGGACTCTTGCAGCTCTGTAGGTCTCCCTCTCTTCTTGAGTACAAATGCATGTCCCCTGTTGTCCCTCCTGCAGTTTCACAGATTGCCCTCCCCCCCAGTGGGTCTCCGGTGCATAGAGAGCAAGTCTCTGTGCCTCAGACCGCCTGCACCCCCCCCTCAGACCGGACCCGGAGAGCCCCCCCCCCTCCAACGCCACCTCGATCCAGGCGACCAAGTTAGTACAGGCTGGGCTGGGGGGGGGGGTGTTACCTGAACCTGAGCCTGGTTTCCTTCAACCTCTTCCTGGGGGCCGCTTCACAGCATGAGCAGCTTCTTCTTCTGCTGAGTGAATGTGTGTAGACCTGCTGGGGTCCGACGACCAGGCGCACTTTAGTTTGTCTCAGAACTCTCTCAATATCAACTGAAACTGAAACAAATATAAAACTGATTGGGCGTTTACGTTTCTTTTTGGAAATGTTTCTACATTTTTGTCACATTTTGGAAAATGTTCTCAGTTTTTGGGACATTTTCACGTATATTTTATTTTTGTATTCGTGGACATTTCTGTTGAATTTTTTTTGGACTTTTACATATTTTTTGACAATTTCTACAATATTTTCGTTATAAACTTTCTTTCACGTATTTTTTTTACATCTTACAAAAAAGTTTGGGATATTCTTTTTTTTAACATTTGGAAATGTTCGGTTTAACGAACATTTCCAAAAATATTAACAATAAGACATTAAACGTCACAAAATGCAATTACATTTATATATTTTTTGTAATATATTATTTGTATAAATATATATTTTTCACATATATTTTTCATATTTAAAAAAAGTTTGACATTCTTTTTTTTTACATTTCTTGATTATTCTGAGTAACGAACATTTAAGAAGATGTTGAATAAGACGTTATGTTACACATTGGCCTTCATCCTCTTCATCCTCCTCTTCCTCTTCATCCTCCTCTTCCTCATGACCCTAACCCTAAAGCTTTTCGCTCCGTTTGTATAAAGACGTCTATAATATAATCCTTCACTTTCACATCCTCTGCTTCTGAAGTCTGAACGCTTGCAATTACATTTTGTAACGTCGTTATCTCAAGATCACGAGTTAACTTTCCCTTTTCCCCCCAAGGATAAAAGGTTTATTATATATTCATTACCCAGAAACAACGGGCAGATTTCTTCACATGACGACTTTATTTATCACGAGGAAAACAACGAGACATGATGTCGTGTCGTCCGGATCGAAGTGAGAGAAAACCATCTTTTGTTTTCGGCGATAAAGGCTTGATTACGTATTTTCAGAAATAACATTTAACTGGTGTTCATGAGATAC
>JAPTMU010000149.1:148123-168123 GCA_028583405.1 Pogonophryne albipinna | reverse complement strand
TTTATCTACCTGTATCTCCCTGTATCTACCTTTATCTACCTGTATCTACCTTTATCTACCTTTATCTACCTGTATCTTCCTGTATCTACCTGTATCTACCTTTATCTACCTGTATCTAACTTTATCTACCTTTATCTACCTTTATCTACCTTTATCTACCTGTATCTACCTGTATCTACCTTTATCTACCTTTATCTACCTGTATCTACTTTTATCTACCTGTATCTACCTGTATCTACCTGTATCTACCTTTATCTACCTGTATCTCCCTGTGTTTTCCTGTATCTACCTGTATCTACCTGTATCTACATGTATCTCCCTGTATCTCCCCGTATTTTCCCGTATCTACCTGTATCTACCTGTATCTACCTGTATCTACCTTTATCTACCTGTATCTACCTGTATCTACCTGTATTTTCCTGTATCTACCTGTATCTACCTGTATCTACCTGTATTTACCTGTATCTACCTGTATCTACCTGTATCTACCTGTATATACCTGTATCTACCTGTATCTACCTGTATCTACCTGTATCTACCTTTATCTACCTGTATCTACCTGTATTTTCCTGTATCTACCTGTATCTACCTGTATCTACCTGTATTTACCTGTATCTACCTGTATCTACCTGTATCTACCTGTATCTACCTGTATCTACCTGTATCTATCTTTATCTACCTGTATCTACCTGTATCTCCCTGTATCTACCTTTATCTACCTGTATCTACCTTTATCTACCATTATCTACCTTTATCTACCTTTATCTACCTGTATCTACCTTTATCTACCTGTATCTACCTTTATCTACCTTTATCTACCATTATCTACCTGTATCTACCTGTATCTACCTGTATCTACCTGTATCTACCTTTATCTACCATTATCTACCTGTATCTACCTTTATCTACCTGTATCTACCTGTATCTACCTTTATCTACCTTTATCTACCTGTATCTACTTTTATCTACCTGTATCTACCTGTGTTTTCCTGTATCTACCTGTATCTACTTTTATCTACCTGTATCTACCTTTATCTACCTGTATCTACCTGTATCTACCTTTATCTACCTGTATCTACCTTTATCTACCTGTATCTACCTTTATCTACCTGTATCTACCTGTATCTACCTTTATCTACCTGTATCTACCTTTATCTACCTGTATCTACCTGTATCTACCTTTATCTACCTTTATCTACCTTTATCTACCTTTATCTACCTTTATCTACCTGTATCTACTTTTATCTACCTGTATCTACCTGTGTTTTCCTGTATCTACCTGTATCTACTTTTATCTACCTGTATCTACCTTTATCTACCTGTATCTACCTGTATCTACCTTTATCTACCTGTATCTACCTGTATCTACCTGTATCTACCTTTATCTACCTGTATCTACCTGTATCTACCTTTATCTACCTGTATCTACCTTTATCTACCTGTATCTACCTGTATCTACCTGTATCTACCTTTATCTACCTTTATCTACCTGTATCTACTTTTATCTACCTGTATCTACCTGTATCTACCTGTATCTACCTGTATCTACCTTTATCTACCTGTATCTACCTTTATCTACCTGTATCTACCTGTATCTACCTTTATCTACCTTTATCTACCTGTATCTACCTTTATCTACCTTTATCTACCTGTATCTACTTTTATCTACCTGTATCTACCTGTATCTACCTTTATCTACCTGTGTTTTCCTGTATCTACCTGTATCTACCTGTATCTACCTGTATCTACCTTTATCTACCTTTATCTACCTGTATCTACCTGTATCTACCTTTATCTACCTGTATCTACCTTTATCTACCTTTATCTACCTGTATCTACTTTTATCTACCTTTATCTACCTGTATCTACCTTTATCTACCTGTGTTTTCCTGTATCTACCTGTATCTACCTGTATCTACCTGTATCTACCTGTATCTCCCCGTATTTTCCCGTATCTACCTATATCTACCTTTATCTACCTATATCTCCCTGTATCTACCTGTATTTTCCTGTATCTACCTGTATCTACCTGTATCTACCTGTATTTACCTGTATCTACCTGTATCTACCTGTATCTACCTGTATTTACCTGTATCTACCTGTATCTACCTGTATCTACCTTTATCTACCTGTATCTACCTGTATTTTCCTGTATCTACCTGTATCTACCTGTATCTACCTGTATCTACCTGTATCTCCCTGTATCTACCTTTATCTACCTGTATCTACCTTTATTTACCTTTATCTACCTGTATCTACCTTTATCTACCTGTATCTACCTTTATCTACCTGTATTTACCTGTATCTACCTGTATATACCTGTATCTACCTGTATCTCCCTGTATCTACCTTTATCTACCTGTATCTACCTTTATCTACCATTATCTACCTGTATCTACCTTTATCTACCTTTATCTACCTGTATCTACCTTTATCTACCTGTATCTACCTTTATCTACCTGTATCTACCTGTATCTACCTTTATCTACCTTTATCTACCTGTATCTACTTTTATCTACCTGTATCTACCTGTATCTACCTGTATCTCCCTGTATTTTCCTGTATCTACCTGTATCTACCTGTATCTACCTTTATCTACCTGTATCTCCCTGTATCTACCTGTATCTACCTGTATCTACCTGTATCTACCTGTATCTACCTGTATCTACCTGTATCTACCTGTCTCTACCTGTATCTACCTGTATCTACCTGTATCTACCTGTCTCTACCTGTATCTACCTGTATCTACCTGTATCTACCTGTATCTCCCTGTATCTACCTGTATCTTCCTGTCTCTACCTGTATCTACCTGTATCTCCCTGTATCTACCTGTATCTACCTGTATCTACCTGTATCTACCTGTCTCTACCTTTATCTACCTGTATTTACCTGTATCTACCTGTATCTACCTGTCTCTACCTTTATCTACCTGTATCTACCTGTATCTACCTGTATCTACCTGTATCTACCTGTCTCTACCTGTATCTACCTGTATCTCCCTGTATCTACCTGTATCTACCTGTATCTACCTGTATCTACCTGTCTCTACCTTTATCTACCTGTATTTACCTGTATCTACCTGTATCTACCTGTATCTACCTTTATCTACCTTTATCTACCTGTCTCTACCTTTATCTACCTGTATTTACCTGTATCTACCTGTATCTACCTGTATCTACCTGTATCTACCTGTCTCTACCTTTATCTACCTGTATCTACCTTTATCTACCTGTATCTACCTGTATCTACCTTTATCTACCTGTATCTACCTTTATCTACCTGTATCTACCTGTATCTACCTTTATCTACCTGTATCTACCTTTATCTACCTTTATCTACCTGTATCTACCTTTATCTACCTCTATCTACCTGTATCTACCTTTATCTACCTTTATCTACCTGTATCTACCTTTATCTACCTGTATCTACCTGTATCTACCTGTATCTACCTGTATCTACCTTTATCTACCTGTATCTACCTGTATCTACCTGTATCTACCTTTCCACCTGCAGGTTATCTACCTTTCCATCTATAATATAGAAGTTTATCCGGTGTGTTTCTGCAGGTTTCTCCATCGAGGGCCCGTCTCAGGCGAAGATCGAGTGCGACGATAAAGGCGACGGGTCATGTGACGTCAGGTACTGGCCCACGGAGGCCGGAGATTACGCCGTGCACGTGATCTGTGACGACGAGGACATCAAGGACAGTCCCTTCATGGCCCACATCCTGGCCGTCAACAGCGACGTCTACCCGGAAAACGTAGGACCAAAAACCTGAACATTTGTTTGTTCTCTAATGAGAAACTGATAAATGAGTCTTTGTTATATTTAATAAAGTAATAAAGAAAGTGAAATGGATCTGAAATGGAAACAGAACACCTTCATTAGTCCCACAGAGCGGACATTGACGTTGTTGCAGCAGAAAGAGCCAAAGACAGCTTAACTCCATCCTCAGAGGAGAAAGAGGTTCTGAATTCAGAAACAGCCACACTTTATATTCATGACAGGAAGCAGCCGACTGGTCCCGCCCATAAACTACCTCAGGCTTTCCTGAAGACCCCCACCATTAAACCATCAAACCCCAGTCCTTTAACCGTTTGCAAATCTCTTTTACCCCCCGTGGAATAACAGTCCTTACCAGACGTCTGTGACACACATACAAGACTAACAATGAATATCTGTAACGTGGGTATACGGTGTTTCCTCGTCAGGTGAAGTGCTTCGGTCCCGGTCTGGAGCCTCTCGGCTGCATCGTGAACAAAGCGGCAGACTTCACCATCGACACCAACGGAGCGGGACGAGGAGAGCTGAAGCTTTACGCTCAGGTACCAACAACCACCATCCATTCTTTATTCATAACGTGTTGTTCGGGCCGTGAAGATGGATGCATGCTCTTTGGCTCCAACTCTTTTTGGTATTATCTCAGTGTTTGTTTACTTTTCGTCGTGCCTTTAACACTTTTATCTGTTTTAGTGTTGCACTGTTGGAGGAGCCTGTGAACTCAAAATGTCATTTCTACACGGTAGCTCTGACAATGAAAGCCTTGAATCTTCAGCGTTATTGAAGTGTGTGTTTGTGCTTCCAGGACGCAGAGGGACTCCCCATCGACATCCAGATCACAGACCGAGGAGACAGCTCCTTCTTCTGCGTCTACATTCCCACCAAACCCATCAAACACACCATCATCATCACCTGGGGGGAGGTCAACGTGCCCAGCAGCCCCTTCAGGGTACAGCTAGCCCCCAAATATCATCTGCACCACCAGAGCTAACTCACTGATGAGTCGAGAACTATCTTTAATTGTTTTTTCCAGCCTCTAAAATATTAATATTTCCTGCTTTACACGAGTCTAAATCATTTTTAAAGGGAATTTCTGTGGATTTTGCACATTTTATTTCACTCCGAGACTGAGATTGGATGCAGACAAAAAGAAAAAACACACAAAAAGACAAATGCAAGAAATATGACCATTAAATAACAGATAACGGAAAGAATGAATGACAATACTTTAGTATTTGAGGTAGAATGTGATTTGCACTTATTGTGAACCGATGCAGTTCGTATCTTTGTTGATGCGATTGCTATCTTCACGAGCTTTTATGTCATAACCTAACCCTGCACGTTGGGTCCAGGTGACGATCGGAGAAGGCAGCCACCCGGAGAACGTGAAGGTTTATGGTCCGGGCGTGGAGAAAGCCGGCCTGAAGGCCAACGAGCCCACGTACTTCACGGTGGACTGCAGCGACGCCGGGCAGGGTGGGTCCTCTAAATCAATAGAATCTAATTCCATGTTATTTGTATTACATTTACCATAAACAGCCCCACCCGTCTATTTGACTTTTAGACAATATGTTTATTAATTTGTCATTCTTTGAAACAACATTCTGGATTCCCATTGGTCTCATTTCTCAGCATGTTTGACACATGAACATTATCTCACAGTTGAGTAAACCCAAACCCATTAAAGGTTTCATCGTTCCTCTTCAGAACCTAATGTTCTCCAAAGGTGCTGAACTCTGATATGTTAATCATCTCTGCCTGCAGGGGACGTCAGCATCGGGATAAAGTGCGCTCCGGGCGTTGTCGGTCCGGCGGAGGCCGACATCGACTTCGACATCATCAAAAACGACAACGACACGTTCACGGTGAAATACACGCCGCCCGGCGCCGGGCAGTACACCATCATGGTGCTGTTCGCTGACCAGGTGAGGAGCATAACTCTGGAAACACTTCGTTAGGAAGACACTGAGTGTCCTCCTCCAACATGAGAGCAGCATGCTAACTAAGGTATCAACTGCAGCTGAGAACATGACAGGATGTGTGATTACCTAGAAGAGCATCAGGACTGTTTGAGGCAGATGATAGCTATGTGATTAACATGATGATTCAGCCTCTATGGAGAGAGACATCAAGCATGCTCATTTCTGACGTGGAGCTAATCTGAAGTACACATTGAATACTGCTTTCTATTCCTCCATCTTGTGACTGTGTAACTCCCTCTCTTGGATATCAGCATGTGAAGGACACAGGAGCTAGTCTCTGTATGTGATGACTCCTTGGATCGGGGACCAGGGAGAGTTTCTCACACACTTTTATTTAAAAACAACATGTTAATGAAAAACCTTTAACACCACAACAGGAAATTCCCGTCAGCCCCTTCAGAATAAAAGTGGACCCTTCCCACGATGCAGCGAAGGTCAGAGCAGAAGGACCCGGACTCAGCAAGACAGGTAATAATAATTCCTTATATTTATTATAGTACACACACACCATACATGTCAGGGTCATGCACTGCGGACAATGAGGAGAGCTCAGTTCAGGTCAACATGCGTCCCCGTCAGGCAGAGAATGAAACACTTTGTTTTGCACACAAGCTAACTCTGATTTCAGATTCTGAACTACGTTTATCGTGGTCTCCTGTATATTATTACTTTTTAATCCTGCTTTAATTCTATTTTGAGATGTTTCAATTCTGGTATTGTTCATTTCTACTCATTTCTACTCATTTCTACTTATGTGCAATGCTGTGGTTTGTTTTGCTGTTTTTTATGCTGCTGGAATGCTAACATTTCCCTATTTGGGATCAATAAAGTGCCTCTTGTCTTGTCTTGTCTTGTCTTGTCTTGTCTTGTCTTGTCTTGTCTTGTCTTGTCTTGTCTTGTCTTGTCTTGTCTTGTCTTCTCTTCTCTTCTCTTCTCTTCTCTTCTCTTCTCTTCTCATCTCTTCTCTTCTCTTCTCTTGTCTTGTCTTGTCTTGTCATCTCTTCTCTTGTCTTGTCTTGTCTTGTCTTGTCTTGTCTTCTCTTGTCTTCTCTCGTCTCGTCTCCTCTCGTCTCGTCTCGTCTCGTCTCCTCTCGTCTCGTCTCCTCTCGTCTCGTCTCCTCTCGTCTCGTCTCCTCTCGTCTCCTCTCGTCTCGTCTCGTCTCCTCTCCTCTCGTCTCCTCTCGTCTCGTCTCCTCTCGTCTCGTCTCCTCTCGTCTCGTCTCGTCTCCTCTCGTCTCGTCTCCTCTCGTCTCATCTCCTCTCCTCTCCTCTCGTTTCCTCTCGTCTCCTCTCCTCTCGTCTCCTCTCGTCTCCTCTCGTCTCCTCTCGTCTCCTGTCTTGTCTTGTCTTGTCTTCTCTTGTCTTGTCTTGTCTTGTCTCCTCTCGTCTCGTCTCCTCTCCTCTCGTTTCCTCTCGTCTCCTCTCGTCTTGTCTCGTCTCGTCTCCTCTCGTCTCGTCTCCTCTCGTCTCGTCTCCTCTCGTCTCCTCTCGTCTCCGCTCGTCTCATCTCGTCTCCTCTCGTCTCCTCTCGTCTCCTCTCGTCTCCTCTCGTCTCCTCTCGTCTCCTGTCTTGTCTTGTCTTGTCTCCTCTCGTCTCGTCTCCTCTCGTCTCCTCTCGTCTCGTCTCCTCTCGTCTCCTCTCGTCTCGTCTCCTCTCGTCTCGTCTCCTCTCGTCTCCTCTCGTCTCGTCTCCTCTCGTCTCGTCTCCTCTCGTCTCCTCTCGTCTCGTCTCCTCTCGTCTCCTCTCGTCTCATCTCGTCTCCTCTCGTCTCGTCTCCTTTCCTCTCCTCTCGTCTCCTCTCGTCTCCTCTCGTCTCGTCTCCTCTCGTCTCATCTCGTCTCCTCTCCTCTCCTCTCGTTTCCTCTCATCTCGTCTCGTCTCGTCTCCTCTCGTCTCGTCTCCTCTCGTCTCCTCTCCTCTCGTCTCCGCTCGTCTCATCTCGTCTCCTCTCGTCTCCTCTCCTCTCGTCTCCTCTCGTCTCCTCTCGTCTCATCTCGTCTCCTCTCGTCTCCTCTCCTCTCCTCTCGTCTCGTCTCCTCTCGTCTCCTCTCGTCTCGTCTCCTCTCGTCTCCTCTCGTCTCGTTTCGTCTCCTCTCCTCTCCTCTCGTCTCGTCTCCTCTCCTCTCCTCTCGTCTCAGCTCATCTCGTCTCCTCTCGTCACCTCTCGTCTCGTCTCCTCTCGTCTCCTCTCGTCTCCTCTCGTCTCGTCTCCTCTCGTCTCCTCTCGTCTCATCTCATATGTTATCTCTTCCCCTCTGCAGGCGTGGAGGCGTGCAAACCGACCCACTTCACCATCTTCACTAAGGGAGCCGGTAAAGCCCAGCCGGAGGTGCATTTCACCGGCGCCGCTAAAGGAGACGCCGTCAGAGACTTCGAGATCATCGACAACCACGACTACTCGTACACCGTCCGCTACACCGCCATACAACAGGTGAGCCAGGTAGGGCCGTTACGAATCCACCAGATACAGATTCAAAGGTTTCACCATCAGATGCTCCCAAGCTTCAGTGGAGAAATGGCCTCCTCCCACAATGCATCTGATATCAAAGACAACACAGTGCAAGAAGTCTGTGGACATGTCCATAGAATGTGATTTATAATAATGTACATTAAGACCAAATGAAATACGGGTTATTGCAGTTATACTGTGAGAGACAGGTAGGGCTGTTAGACAGGTAGGGCTGTGAGACAGGTAGGGCTGTTAGACAGGTAGGGCTGTGAGACAGGTAGGGCTGTTAGACAGGTAGGGCTGTTAGACAGGTAGGGCTGTTAGACAGGTAGGGCTGTTAGACAGGTAGGGCTGTGAGACAGGTAGGGCTGTTAGACAGGTAGGGCTGTTAGACAGGTAGGGCTGTTAGACAGGTAGGGCTGTTAGACAGGTAGGGCTGTTAGACAGGTAGGGCTGTGAGACAGGTAGGGCTGTTAGACAGGTAGGGCTGTTAGACAGGTAGGGCTGTGAGACAGGTAGGGCTGTTAGACAGGTAGGGCTGTGAGACAGGTAGGGCTGTGAGACAGGTAGGGCTGTTAGACAGGTAGGGCTGTTAGACAGGTAGGGTCTCTGCAGAGAGACTCATGCTGAACTCTTTAGGGTTGTAACAACTTAACATTTGTCCCACTCGAAAACCTGGATAGAAACAACATGCGTTCAGGCGTGAATCTGACGTATGTTTGTGTCTTCCAGGGGAACATGTCGGTCACGGTCTGTCACGGAGGAGACCCCATCCCCAAAAGTCCCTTCAACATCAGCGTGGCCCCCCCGCTCGACATCAACAAGGTCAAGGTTCAGGGTTTGAACAACAGTGAGTACGGCAGACAGGAAGTGGAAAGCTTTTTTCAAACAGGAAGTCAGTTTCAGAGCGACAGACATCCTGCGTTCAGGTCGACGTCACAACTTAAACATTTCAGTGTGAGATACGTGTGGGAGCCTTTAGAGATAGCACTGGATGCTTTAATATATCACCTTTCTCTGGAAGGGACAGCAGAAATGTGACGGAAAGAAAGTGCAGAAAGTCAAAGATTCTAACACTAAAACCCCTCACCACGTAGAGACCTGCACTTTGCCGTATACTCATTCTTCTAAGTGTTGTTTTGCTTTTAAGGTCGTTTGTATGGTTACTTTCCCTTTGGTGTAAATACTTGCTCTTTAGCATCCTCTTTTAATGCTCAATTGTTTTGTAAAAAAACATATTTTTTATTATCCTTATATATATTTTTTGTTTTGTTTTGAATTACTTTGCATCTTATGTCCTGAGATAGTTTCTGTTCGCACCAGCAGAGGCCAAGCAGATTCCTTGTATGTGTAACCGGACATGGCTATAAACTGGATTCTGATTTGTGTGCGCCCTGAAAGAGGTGGACGTGGGGAAGGACGAGGAGTTCTCCATCAGCACTCGGGAGGCGGGAGGTCAGGGTAAACTGGAGGTGAAGATCACCTCTCCGTCACGTCGGCCAATCCCCTGCAAGCTGGAGTCGGGCTCGGCCAATGAGCTGCACTCTGTGAAGTACATCCCCCCCGAGGAGGGGCAATACCGCGTGGACATCGTCTACGACGGGAACCCCGTTCCTGGGAGTCCGTTCAGCGTGGAGGGCGTGATGCCGCCGGACCCTTCCAAGGTCAGAGACGTTCTCTAAAAAGAATTCATGCACTTCTGAACCAAAACACAACTTCCATTAAAGCTCAAGTTGTATCATATCGTCTCATCTAGCTGCAAATGATCACAGTCCGTCAGTTTCCTGTTTTACTTTGAAAGGTGTTCACCCCCTGTCTGTCATATCTGTATTAGCTTCCTGTCTGATGATCTGATTCTGTTCACCTGAGGCCTGTGCTCTGAAGCCAGTTCAACAGACCCTGGTCTCTCTGAGTTACCTAACCCAAAACAAGCGCGCTCTCGCTAAGCGGTCCTACGACGCTGGTTATCAACTCGGTAACTCGAGCCAGGGTTTCTCTGTCCGGCTGAGTTCACATGAAAGGGGCGGGGTTAGCAACATTCGACCAATCACAGACATGGAGAAGCGTACTGACAGTGCAGCGTCATACTTCCTGAATGAAAAGCTATAATATTAGACATATGAAGAAGTTAAACTTTAAACATGACTTAAACACTTGATCCAGGATCAAAGCCACAGAGCTGCACCTGCAAGGTGAATACAGCTGGTAACAGAACAAGTGTTTGAATGCGTTAACAGGTTTATGATATCACTGCCCGTCTAAGACACCATCTGACTTTCATTACATTTGACTCGAGTGTTTCCTCAACTTAATGTGTTGCTTCAAATAATCCTTCTGCATCCAGTCTGTGACACTGAGAGTGTTGCACGGCCAGATACGGCTCAGCTGACTCAGATCAGGAGATATATGATACATTATGAAGTGATATGCCGCGGACTGTACTTAATGTTACTCTGATCCGGTTACTGATGTTGTGGCAGATATTTAAGCTTTCTTAACGCTAATGTTATAATAGTCAGATTGCTCTGAAGATGGAGGTGATATTCTATTCATGTTCACGTTCACACAGTCGGTGATTGTTGCCGGCCGTCTTTCCTGCAACGGCAGCTTTTCTGTATTTCCTTTCTCCTGTAATATGACTTGATCGCTTTAAACTCCGCACACTGAGCTCTGATTGGTCAGCAGGCGGTGCTTTCACTGAGTTGAGCTCTTAGCCTGCAACCTAACCTGGTCCGGAGCAGGCTAGCCGCTCAGCATCAGTTACCATGGAGATCTAGCCGCTAAGAAGAGAACCAGCTTCGTAGGACCGGAAACTCAGAGTTACCCTGAAGTTAGCCGCTAAGAGAACATCCGGCTTCGTAGTACAGGCCTCTGGTCTCTTTGTGTTTTCTCTCCCCTGCTGGGTCTTGTCGTCTTGATTGGTCATGTATGGATTTCAGTTCTGGTTTCCTGTTGGGGTTCTGCGGGTTCCAGTGGCCTTGAATAAAGGTTATTTTTGGTTCAAACACTTGTCTGTCTGCACTTGGTCCATCCTGTGCTGCTCAATCCTGACACCTTCTTCCAACACTCTTCCCCAACTCATCCCTGTTCCTCATATCAGCACACTTTACCATCTCTGTTTCCCCCCAGGTGCGAGCGTACGGTCCGGGTCTCCAGGGGGGGGTTGTGGGTAAACCGGCCCCCTTCGCCATCGACACAAAGGGAGCCGGTACCGGTGGTCTGGGTCTGACGGTGGAGGGTCCCTGCGAGGCCAAGATCGAGTGCCAGGACAACGGGGACGGGTCCTGCTCCGTGTCCTACCTCCCCACGGAGCCCGGGGAGTACGCCATCAACATCCTGTTCGCAGACCAGCACATCCCCGGGTCCCCCTTCAAAGCTGCTGTTCAGGCGGCCTTCGACCCCAGCCAGGTGACGGCCAGCGGACCAGGTACTGTTCTTTGCATCTGTGATTGTGTCTGTTCTGCAGTGCTGCAGCACTCCCTGGTACAAGTGCTGGTCCCCAGCTTTAAAGTCTAACCTGCTCCACCTGTTAGAGATCTGCTCACAGACTGTTGGTCCCCCTGTCAGAGACTTCCTGACCCAGCAGACCATAATAACCAGAGAGGCTCCAGCAGCCTCCTCTGGACCCAAAGCATGCTCTGACAGAGAATCTGAACCGCTACCATCTGATGGAGATCACTAAAGCCAGCCTGAAGCATCCTCTGTGCTCCAGCCTGAAGCATCCTCTGTGCTCCAGACAGCCTGAAGCATCCTCTGTGCTCCAGCCTGAAGCATCCTCTGTGCTCCAGACAGCCTGAAGCATCCTCTGTGCTCCAGTCAGCCTGAAGCATCCTCTGTGCTCCAGACAGCCTGAAGCATCCTCTGTGCTCCAGACAGCCTGAAGCATCCTCTGTGCTCCAGACAGCCTGAAGCATCCTCTGTGCTCCAGACAGCCTGAAGCATCCTCTGTGCTCCAGACAGCCTGAAGCATCCTCTGTGCTCCAGTCAGCCTGAAGCATCCTCTGTGCTCCAGTCAGCCTGAAGCATCCTCTGTGCTCCAGACAGCCTGAAGCATCCTCTGTGCTCCAGACAGCCTGAAGCATCCTCTGTGCTCCAGTCCTCTCAGTGAACACAGAGCTACAGATCAGAAGCATGCTGAAGGCTCTCTGAGCAGCTCTCACTGATCCTGCTGTGATGTTCCATGTTGTTGTTTGTTTCTCATGTGTTGATGTTTGTCTGTTGATGTTCCACATGGAGCTGCTGTGATGTAAGGAGCATTCAGACCAGAGGCCTGTACTACGAAGCCGGATGTTCTCTTAGCGGCTAACTTCAGGGTAACTCTGGGTTTCCGGTCCTACGAAGCTGGTTCTCTTCTTAGCGGCTAGATCTCCATGGTAACTGATGCTGAGCACCTAACCTGCTCCGGAGCAGGTTAGGTTGCAGGCTAAGAGCTCAACTCAGTGAAAGCACCGCCTGCTGACCAATCAGAACTCAGTGTGCGGAGTTTAAAGCGATCTAGTCATTTTACAGGAGAAAGGAAATACAGAAAAGCTGCCGTTGCAGGAAAGACGGCCGGCAACAATCACCGACTGTGTGAACGTGAACATGAATAGAATATCACCTCCATCTTCAGAGCAATCTGACTATTATAACATTAGCGTTAAGAAAGCTTACTGAAATATCTGCCACAACATCAGTAACCGGATCAGAGTAACATTACGTACAGTCCGCGGCATATCACTTCATAATGTATCATATATCTCCTGATCTGAGTCAGCTGAGCCGTATCTGGCCGTGCAACACTCACAGTGTCACAGACTGGATGCAGAAGGATTCTTTGAAGCAACACATTAAGTTGAGGAAACACTCGAGTCAAATGTAATGAAAGTCAGATGGTGTCTTAGACGGGCAGTGATATCATAAAGCTGTTAATGTACGCATTCAAACACTTGTTCTGTTACCAGCTGTATTCACCTTGCAGGTGCAGCTCTGTGGCTTTGATCCTGGATCAAGTGTTTAAGTCATGTTTAAAGTTTAACTTCTTCATGTGTCTAATATTATAGCTTTTCATTCAGGAAGTATGACGCTGCGCTGTCAGTACGCTTCTCCATGTCTGTGAT
Source organism: Pogonophryne albipinna (assembly GCA_028583405.1). Classification (NCBI taxonomy): domain Eukaryota; kingdom Metazoa; phylum Chordata; class Actinopteri; order Perciformes; family Artedidraconidae; genus Pogonophryne; species Pogonophryne albipinna. Next base: position 154,812 of record JAPTMU010000149.1, on the reverse strand, counting down.
TGGTCGAATGCTCCAGATACCACCCCTCTCATGTGAACACCTAACTAGATAGGACACGGCTGGCTTGACGATTCCACTTGATAACCCGCGTCGTAGGACCGTTTAGTGAGAGCGCGTATGTTTAGGATTAGGCCAACCGGCTAACTCAAACACATCCAGGTTAAGTTGAACCGGCTTCGTAGGACAGGCCTCTGATCTGACCAGTAAAGTGTGATCCTATCGTAGGTCTGGAGCGAGGGAAGGTGAACGAGGACGGCTCCTTCACGGTGGATTGCTCTAAAGCCGGAGAAGCTGAACTCACCATCGAGATCCTCTCTGACTCCGGGGCCAAGGCGGAGGTCCGAGTGCAGAACAACGGCGACGGGACGTACTCCATCACCTACACCCCACAGAGCCCCGGCATGTACACCATCACCATCAAGTACGGAGGCCACGCCGTGCCCGCGTTCCCCGCCCGGCTGCAGGTGGAGCCGAGCGTGGACGCCAGCGGGGTGAAGGTGCACGGGCCGGGGGTGGAGCCACGAGGTGAGGAGCAGCTCCTATATCTATAGGTTCTAGGATCTGACAGGTCAACTTTATTGTCAATCTTTCAGTTTGTGTGTCCAGACAGAGATCGAAATACCGTTTCCCACAATCCAGAATAACAAATATATATACATATTAAAGATTAATACAATTAAAGATAACATTTGAAAGTCCACGGGGCTGGAGCCGCGAGGTGACGAAGAGCTTCTATATTCCATGTTCTAGGATCTAACGCTAGAATCAAAATGCAGACACAGAAAAGCACTTAAGGAGCAGAATGACTTTAGGCCTGTAGTACTTTCTTACTAAAGGCCCTCACCAGGTCTACATAAAGTCTTGCTACATACAGCGAAAGCCTAATAGCTGTCACTTAGCGTCAGCAGACTTGACAGCGATGTTTGGAGCTTGAGACGTTTCTGTAGGCGAGAGCCGGTCTGCATGAAAACATCGTGCACCCAAACAGAGAGACTGGAGCCTCGTTAGTGTCACCAGCTGCTTCTCGTGTGACTTCATTAAGTGTCCTCATTGACTTCCTCATTAAACCTGACCTTAAATCACCAGTCTGGAAACTAAAGTGGTTTTACGACATTTACAATCTGACAGGTGCCAACATGGAACCATGTAAGGTCGGGCTTCAGTAACACGTCTATTATGGTCAATTCACTTCATTAAGAAATTCAGTCAAACTAAAGGTCGTTTATCATTAAAACCGTCTGCTCTCCTTCTTCATGTTTTATTGTTCCTTTGGGTGATTACCTCACCTTGTTTCTCGGCTTCCTTACTGTTAGAGAACTCTCCCTGGTCCCCGGCTCGAGCTTCAGTCTCTGATCCATGTGTCTGTGATCCTCTCCAGAAGGAGTCATCACATACAGAGACTAGTTCCTGAACAGTGTCCTTCACATGCTGATATCCAAGAGAGGGAGTTACACAGTCACAAGATGGAGGAATAGAAAGCAGTATTCAATGTTTACTTCAGATTAGCTCCACGTCAGAAATGAGCATGCTTGATGTCTCTCTCCATAGAGCACATGTGTCAAACTCAAGGCCCGGGGGCCAAATCAGGCCCTTGGTGGATTTAATTTCGGCCCACAGGATCATTTCTAATTCCTATTAGATCTGGCCCTCCGGTATATTGCTCTCACACCTTCACTCCATCCTGAGGGTCTCCTCCGCTCAGAGCCTGAGCCCAAACATTGATGACCTTGCTCCTAAGATGAGATGCCAAGTATCTGAACTAGCATCACAGAGCAGCACACTGAGTTTAATGGATGTTTCCTTCTGCACTTTCTCTCTCACGACATCAGGGCATGTTTGTTTTCTCTTTGAGGGAAATAGTTTTTTTGAAGCTGTTGTTGGCCTGAGGAGAAATGTAATCATTAGGAATGACTCTGCAGATAGAGCCATAAGAAATGACTCTGCAGATAGAGCCATAAGAAATGACTCTGCAGATAGAGCCATAAGGAATGACTCTGCAGATAGAGCCATAAGGAATGACTCTGCAGATAGAGCCATAAGGAATGACTCTGCAGATAGAGCCATGAGAAATGACTCTGCAGATAGAGCCATAAGGAATGACTCTGCAGATAGAGCCATAAGGAATGACTCTGCAGATAGAGCCATAAGAAATGAGTCTGCAGATAGAGCCATGAGAAATGACTCTGCAGATAGAGCCATAAGGAATGACTCTGCAGATAGAGCCATAAGAAATGACTCTGCAGATAGAGCCATAAGGAATGACTCTGCAGATAGAGCCATAAGGAATGAGTCTGCAGATAGAGCCATAAGGAATGACTCTGCAGATAGAGCCATAAGGAATGACTCTGCAGATAGAGCCATAAGAAATGAGTCTGCAGATAGAGCCATGAGAAATGACTCTGCAGATAGAGCCATAAGGAATGACTCTGCAGATAGAGCCATAAGAAATGACTCTGCAGATAGAGCCATAAGGAATGACTCTGCAGATAGAGCCATAAGGAATGAGTCTGCAGATAGAGCCATAAGAAATGACTCTGCAGATAGAGCCATAAGGAATGACTCTGCAGATAGAGCCATAAGGAATGACTCTGCAGATAGAGCCATAAGAAATGACTCTGCAGATAGAGCCATGAGAAATGACTCTGCAGATAGAGCCATTAGAAATGAGTCTGCAGATAGAGCCATAAGAAATGACTCTGCAGATAGAGCCATGAGAAATGACTCTGCAGATAGAGCCATTAGAAATGAGTCTGCAGATAGAGCCATTAGAAATGAGTCTGCAGATAGAGCCATTAGAAATGACTCTGCAGATAGAGCCATGAGAAATGACTCTGCAGATAGAGCCATTAGAAATGAGTCTGCAGATAGAGCCATTAGAAATGAGTCTGCAGATAGAGCCATTAGAAATGACTCTGCAGATAGAGCCATGAGAAATGACTCTGCAGATAGAGCCATAAGAAATGACTCTGCAGATAGAGCCATTAGAAATGAGTCTGCAGATAGAGCCATTAGAAATGAGTCTGCAGATAGAGCCATTAGAAATGACTCTGCAGATAGAGCCATAAGAAATGACTCTGCAGATAGAGCCATTAGAAATGACTCTGCAGATAGAGCCATTAGAAATGAGTCTGCAGATAGAGCCATTAGAAATGAGTCTGCAGATAGAGCCATAAGAAATGAGTCTGCAGATAGAGCCATAAGAAATGAGTCTGCAGATAGAGCCATAAGAAATGAGTCTGCAGATAGAGCCATTAGAAATGACTCTGCAGATAGAGCCATGAGAAATGACTGCAGATAGAGCCATAAGAAATGACTCTGCAGATAGAGCCATTAGAAATGACTCTGCAGATAGAGCCATTAGAAATGACTCTGCAGATAGAGCCATGAGAAATGACTGCAGATAGAGCCATAAGAAATGACTCTGCAGATAGAGCCATTAGAAATGACTCTGCAGATAGAGCCATTAGAAATGAGTCTGCAGATAGAGCCATTAGAAATGAGTCTGCAGATAGAGCCATTAGAAATGAGTCTGCAGATAGAGCCATTAGAAATGAGTCTGCAGATAGAGCCATTAGAAATGAGTCTGCAGATAGAGCCATTAGAAATGAGTCTGCAGATAGAGCCATTAGAAATGAGTCTGCAGATAGAGCCATAAGAAATGACTCTGCAGATAGAGCCATTAGAAATGAGTCTGCAGATAGAGCCATTAGAAATGAGTCTGCAGATAGAGCCATTAGAAATGAATGCAGCTGATTATTTAATGTTGTTAGTCCCAGGTTTAATTTGTGCAATAAGTTCATTTCAATAAGTTCTGAATTAAACACTGAACCAGTCCGGCCCTCGACTCGAACCCATTGTTTTATTTTGGCCCACGGTGTGTTTGAGTTTGACCCCCTGCCATAGAGGCTGAATCATCATGTTCTATCACACATCCTGTTCACAGCTACCGTTGGTACCTTTGTAGCATGCTTCCCCCACTGACCTCCTCTCTCCAGGCGTCCTGAGGGAGGTGACCACGCACTTCACGGTGGACGCTCGGGCGCACATTAAGAGCGGCGGCAGCCACGTGAAGGTCAGCATCTCCAACCAATCAGGCAGCAGCACGGACGCCTACCTGACGGACCGGGGGGACGGCTGTTACCGGGCGGAGTACACGCCGTACGAGGACGGTGAGGACGGCTTCTCCTTCGTTCTGCGTGTGGTTGAGTCGTAAGGAATCTGTGGCTCCAACAATCCAACTGGTTCCAGAGCTCAGGGGGGGGTAAACATGGAGGGGGGGTAAACATGGAGGGGGGGGGTAAACATGGAGGGGGGGGTAAACATGGAGGGGGGGGGGTAAACATGGAGGGGGGGGGTAAACATGGAAGGGGGGGTAAACATGGAGGGGGGGTAAACATGGAGGGGGGGGGTAAACATGGAGGGGGGGTAAACATGGAGGGGGGTAAACATGGAAGGGGGGGTAAACATGGAGGGGGGGTAAACATGGAGGGGGGGGGTAAACATGGAGGGGGGGGTAAACATGGAAGGGGGGGGTAAACATGGAGGGGGGGGTAAACATGGAGGGGGGGTAAACATGGAGGGGGGGTAAACATGGAAGGGGGGGTAAACATGGAGGGGGGGGGTAAACATGGAGGGGGGGGGATAAACATGGAAGGGGGGGTAAACATGGAGGGGGGGGGGAAACATGGAGGGGGGGGTAAACATGGAGGGGGGTAAACATGGATGGGGGGGGTAAACATGGAGGGGGGTAAACATGGAGGGGGGTAAACATGGAGGGGGGGTGGTAAACATGGAGGGGGGGGGGAAACATGGAGGGGGGGGTAAACATGGAGGGGGGTAAACATGGATGGGGGGGGTAAACATGGAGGGGGGTAAACATGGAGGGGGGGTGGTAAACATGGAGGGGGGTAAACATGGATGGGGGGGGGTAAACATGGAGGGGGGTAACATGTCAATAAGGGAACATGTATGTAAAGGTAGAGGCATGATAATAATAGAGCGTCCTGAGCACAGTGAAGCATGCTGGGAGGTGTGAGGATGAGCGTCCTGAGCACAGTGAAGCATGCTGGGAGGTGTGAGGATGAGCGTCCTGAGCACAGTGAAGCATGCTGGGAGGTGTGAGGATGAGCGTCCTGAGCCACAGTGAAGCATGCTGGGAGGTGTGAGGATGAGCGTCCTGAGCACAGTGAAGCATGCTGGGAGGTGTGAGGATGAGCGTCCTGAGCACAGTGAAGCATGCTGGGAGGTGTGAGGATGAGCGTCCTGAGCACAGTGAAGCATGCTGGGAGGTGTGAGGATGAGCGTCCTGAGCACAGTGAAGCATGCTGGGAGGTGTGAGGATGAGCGTCCTGAGCACAGTGAAGCATGCTGGGAGGTGTGAGGATGATCGTCCTGAGCACAGTGAAGCATGCTGGGAGGTGTGAGGATGAGCGTCCTGAGCACAGTGAAGCATGCTGGGAGGTGTGAGGATGAGCGTCCTGAGCACAGTGAAGCATGCTGGGAGGTGTGAGGATGAGCGTCCTGAGCACAGTGAAGCATGCTGGGAGGTGTGAGGATGAGCGTCCTGAGCACAGTGAAGCATGCTGGGAGGTGTGAGGATGAGCGTCCTGAGCACAGTGAAGCATGCTGGGAGGTGTGAGGATGAGCGTCCTGAGCACAGTGAAGCATGCTGGGAGGTGTGAGGATGAGCGTCCTGAGCACAGTGAAGCATGCTGGGAGGTGTGAGGATGAGCGTCCTGAGCACAGTGAAGCATGCTGGGAGGTGTGAGGATGAGCGTCCTGAGCACAGTGAAGCATGCTGGGAGGTGTGAGGATGAGTCTGTGTTAATCTAATCATGCTGCAGTGCATTGTGGGACAGGAATACTCCTGGCATCATATAGACATTTCTATAGTAATAATAATAATATTAAAAAAATATATAATTTTTTATTCGTTTTCAAAATGTTATAAATTCTTAAGATAAAATGTGAAACTTTAGAATCAAAATGTAAACATACAAGACAGAATATAAGATATATAAAAGCAGTTCCCCCTCCTTTCAGCCGAGGAGCAGAATGACTCCGGGAAGTCGGTGCCAACCTGAAAGTATCTGATAAACTGTGTGTGCAGGTGTGCATCTGATCGAGGTCCTGTTCCATGAGGTTTCGGTGCCGAAGAGTCCGTTCAGGGTGTCGGTGACGGAGGGCTGCGACCCGAGCCGGGTGCGAGCGTACGGGCCGGGCCTGGAGGAGGGGCTGGTGAACAAATCCAACCGCTTCACCGTGGAGACCAGGTACCTTTAATCACTTACCTGACACAGACCTGAGTCCTGTATACTGAGTCCTGGATCCTAAGTCCTGGATCCTGAGTCCTGTATACTGAGTCCTGGATCCTAAGTCCTGGATCCTGAGTCCTGTATACTGAGTCCTGGATCCTAAGTCCTGGATCCTGAATCCTGTATATTGAGTCCTGGATCCTGAGTCCTGGATCCTAAGTCCTGGATCCTGAGTCCTGGATCCTGAGTCCTGGATCCTGAGTCCTGGATCCTGAGTCCTGAATCCTGAGTCCTGGATCCTGAGGCCTGGATCCTAAGTCCTGGATCCTGAGTCCTGGATCCTGAGTCCTGGATCCTGAGTCCTGGATCCTGAGTCCTGGATCCTGAGTCCTGGATCATGAGTCCTGGATCCTGAGTCCTGGATCCTGAGTCCTG
>JAPTMU010000149.1:133987-147123 GCA_028583405.1 Pogonophryne albipinna | reverse complement strand
CCACAACCCCCCCCTGGAGACCCGGACCGTACGCTCGCACCTGGGGGGAAACAGAGATGGTAAAGTGTGCTGATATGAGGAACAGGGATGAGTTGGGGAAGAGTGTTGGAAGAAGGTGTCAGGATTGAGCAGCACAGGATGGACCAAGTGCAGACAGACAAGTGTTTGAACCAAAAATAACCTTTATTCAAGGCCACTGGAACCCGCAGAACCCCAACAGGAAACCAGAACTGAAATCCATACATGACCAATCAAGACGACAAGACCCAGCAGGGGAGAGAAAACACAAAGAGACCAGAGGCCTGTACTACGAAGCCGGATGTTCTCTTAGCGGCTAACTTCAGGGTAACTCTGAGTTTCCGGTCCTACGAAGCTGGTTCTCTTCTTAGCGGCTAGATCTCCATGGTAACTGATGCTGAGCGGCTAGCCTGCTCCGGACCAGGTTAGGTTGCAGGCTAAGAGCTCAACTCAGTGAAAGCACCGCCTGCTGACCATCAGAGCTCAGTGTGCGGAGTTTAAAGCGATCAAGTCATATTACAGGAGAAAGGAAATACAGAAAAGCTGCCGTTGCAGGAAAGACGGCGGCAACAATCACCGACTGTGTGAACGTGAACATGAATAGAATGTCACCTCCATCTTCAGAGCAATCTGACTATTATAACATTAGCGTTAAGAAAGCTTAAATATCTGCCACAACATCAGTAACCGGATCAGAGTAACATTAAGTACAGTCCGCGGCATATCACTTCATAATGTATCATATATCTCCTGATCTGAGTCAGCTGAGCCGTATCTGGCCGTGCAACACTCACAGAGTCACAGACTGGATGCAGAAGGATTCTTTGAAGCAACACATTAAGTTGAGGAAACACTCGAGTCAAATGTAATGAAAGTCAGATGGTGTCTTAGACGGGCAGTGATATCATAAACCTGTTAATGTACGCATTCAAACACTTGTTCTGTTACCAGCTGTATTCACCTTGCAGGTGCAGCTCTGTGGCTTTGATCCTGGATCAAGTGTTTAAGTCATGTTTAAAGTTTAACTTCTTCATATGTCTAATATTATAGCTTTTCATTCAGGAAGTATGACGCTGCACTGTCAGTACGCTTCTCCATGTCTGTGATTGGTCGAATGTTGCTAACCCCGCCCCTTTCATGTGAACTCAGCCGGACAGAGAAACCCTGGCTCGAGTTACCGAGTTCATAACCAGCGTCGTAGGACCGCTTAGCGAGAGCGCGCTTGTTTTGGGTTAGGTAACTCAGAGAGACCAGGGTCTGTTGAACTGGCTTCAGAGCACAGGCCTCAGGTGAACAGAATCAGATCATCAGACAGGAAGCTAATACAGATATGACAGACAGGGGGTGAACACCTTTCAAAGTAAAACAGGAAACTGACGGACTGTGATCATTTGCAGCTAGATGAGACGATATGATACAACTTGAGCTTTAATGGAAGTTGTGTTTTGGTTCAGAAGTGCATGAATTCTTTTTAGAGAACGTCTCTGACCTTGGAAGGGTCCGGCGGCATCACGCCCTCCACGCTGAACGGACCTCCCAGGAACGGGGTTCCCGTCGTAGACGATGTCCACGCGGTATTGCCCCTCCTCGGGGGGGATGTACTTCACAGAGTGCAGCTCATTGGCCGAGCCCGACTCCAGCTTGCAGGGGATTGGCCGACGTGACGGAGAGGTGATCTTCACCTCCAGTTTACCCTGACCTCCCGCCTCCCGAGTGCTGATGGAGAACTCCTCGTCCTTCCCCACGTCCACCTCTTTCAGGGGCGCACACAAATCAGAATCCAGTTTATAGCCATGTCCGGTTACACATACAAGGAATCTGCTTGGCCTCTGCTGGTGCGAACAGAACTATCTCAGGACATAAGATGCAAAGTAATTCAAAACAAAACAAAAAATATATATAGGATAATAAAAAATATGTTTTTTTACAAAACAATTGAGCATTAAAAGAGGATGCTAAAGAGCAAGTATTTACACCAAAGGGAAAGTAACCATACAAACGACCTTAAAAGCAAAACAACACTTAGAAGAATGAGTATACGGCAAAGTGCAGGTCTCTACGTGGTGAGGGGTTTTAGTGTTAGAATCTTTGACTTTCTGCACTTTCTTTCCGTCACATTTCTGCTGTCCCTTCCAGAGAAAGGTGATATATTAAAGCATCCAGTGCTATCTCTAAAGGCTCCCACACGTATCTCACACTGAAATGTTTAAGTTGTGACGTCGACCTGAACGCAGGATGTCTGTCGCTCTGAAACTGACTTCCTGTTTGAAAAAAGCTTTCCACTTCCTGTCTGCCGTACTCACTGTTGTTCAAACCCTGAACCTTGACCTTGTTGATGTCGAGCGGGGGGGCCACGCTGATGTTGAAGGGACTTTTGGGGATGGGGTCTCCTCCGTGACAGACCGTGACCGACATGTTCCCCTGGAAGACACAAACATACGTCAGATTCACGCCTGAACGCATGTTGTTTCTATCCAGGTTTTCGAGTGGGACAAATGTTAAGTTGTTACAACCCTAAAGAGTTCAGCATGAGTCTCTCTGCAGAGACCCTACCTGTCTAACAGCCCTACCTGTCTAACAGCCCTACCTGTCTCACAGCCCTACCTGTCTCACAGCCCTACCTGTCTAACAGCCCTACCTGTCTCACAGCCCTACCTGTCTAACAGCCCTACCTGTCTAACAGCCCTACCTGTCTAACAGCCCTACCTGTCTAACAGCCCTACCTGTCTCACAGCCCTACCTGTCTAACAGCCCTACCTGTCTCACAGCCCTACCTGTCTCACAGCCCTACCTGTCTCACAGCCCTACCTGTCTAACAGCCCTACCTGTCTCACAGCCCTACCTGTCTAACAGCCCTACCTGTCTCACAGCCCTACCTGTCTAACAGCCCTACCTGTCTAACAGCCCTACCTGTCTAACAGCCCTACCTGTCTAACAGCCCTACCTGTCTCACAGCCCTACCTGTCTCACAGCCCTACCTGTCTAACAGCCCTACCTGTCTAACAGCCCTACCTGTCTAACAGCCCTACCTGTCTCACAGCCCTACCTGTCTAACAGCCCTACCTGTCTCACAGCCCTACCTGTCTAACAGCCCTACCTGTCTCTCACAGTATAACTGCAATAACCCGTATTTCATTTGGTCTTAATGTACATTATTATAAATCACATTCTATGGACATGTCCACAGACTTCTTGCACTGTGTTGTCTTTGATATCAGATGCATTGTGGGAGGAGGCCATTTCTCCACTGAAGCTTGGGAGCATCTGATGGTGAAACCTTTGAATCTGTATCTGGTGGATTCGTAACGGCCCTACCTGGCTCACCTGTTGTATGGCGGTGTAGCGGACGGTGTACGAGTAGTCGTGGTTGTCGATGATCTCGAAGTCTCTGACGGCGTCTCCTTTAGCGGCGCCGGTGAAATGCACCTCCGGCTGGGCTTTACCGGCTCCCTTAGTGAAGATGGTGAAGTGGGTCGGTTTGCACGCCTCCACGCCTGCAGAGGGGAAGAGATAACATATGAGATGAGACGAGAGGAGACGAGAGGAGACGAGACGAGAGGAGACGAGAGGAGACGAGAGGAGACGAGACGAGAGGTGACGAGAGGAGACGAGATGAGCTGAGACGAGAGGAGAGGAGAGGAGACGAGACGAGACGAGAGGAGAGGAGAGGAGACGAAACGAGACGAGAGGAGACGAGAGGAGACGAGACGAGAGGAGACGAGAGGAGACGAGACGAGAGTAGAGGAGAGGAGACGAGAGGAGACGAGATGAGACGAGAGGAGACGAGAGGAGACGAGAGGAGAGGAGACGAGAGGAGACGAGATGAGACGAGCGGAGACGAGAGGAGAGGAGACGAGAGGAGACGAGACGAGAGGAGACGAGACGAGACGAGATGAGAGGAAACGAGAGGAGAGGAGAGGAGACGAGATGAGACGAGAGGAGACGAGACGAGAGGAGACGAGAGGAGACGAGAGGAGAGGAAAGGAGACGAGACGAGAGGAGACGAGATGAGACGAGAGGAGACGAGACGAGAGGAGACGAGAGGAGACGAGACGAGAGGAGACGAGACGAGAGGAGACGAGAGGAGACGAGACGAGAGGAGACGAGACGAGAGGAGACGAGAGGAGACGAGACGAGAGGAGACGAGAGGAGACGAGACGAGAGGAGACAAGACAAGACAAGACAGGAGACGAGAGGAGACGAGAGGAGACGAGAGGAGACGAGAGGAGACGAGATGAGACGAGCGGAGACGAGAGGAGACGAGAGGAGACGAGACGAGAGGAGACGAGACGAGAGGAGACGAGACGAGACAAGACGAGAGGAGACGAGAGGAAACGAGAGGAGAGGAGACGAGACGAGAGGAGACAAGACAAGACAAGACAAGACAAGAGAAGACAAGACAAGACAGGAGACGAGAGGAGACGAGAGGAGACGAGAGGAGAGGAGACGAGAGGAAACGAGAGGAGAGGAGAGGAGATGAGACGAGAGGAGACGAGACGAGAGGAGACGAGACGAGACGAGAGGAGACGAGACGAGAGGAGACGAGACGAGAGGAGACGAGAGGAGAGGAGACGAGACGAGACGAGAGGAGACGAGAGGAGACGAGACGAGAGGAGACGAGACGAGAGGAGACGAGACGAGAGGAGACGAGACGAGACGAGACGAGAGGAGACGAGACGAGAGAAGACAAGAGAAGACAAGACAAGACAAGACAAGACAAGACAAGAGAAGAGATGACAAGACAAGACAAGACAAGAGAAGAGAAGAGATGAGAAGAGAAGAGAAGAGAAGAGAAGAGAAGAGAAGAGAAGAGAAGAGAAGACAAGACAAGACAAGACAAGACAAGACAAGACAAGACAAGACAAGACAAGACAAGACAAGACAAGACAAGACAAGACAAGACAAGACAAGACAAGACAAGACAAGACAAGACAAGAGGCACTTTATTGATCCCAAATAGGGAAATGTTAGCATTCCAGCAGCATAAAAAACAGCAAAACAAACCACAGCATTGCACATAAGTAGAAATGAGTAGAAATGAGTAGAAATGAGTAGAAATTAGTAGAAATTAGTAGAAATGAGTAGAAATGAACAATACCAGAATTGAAACATCTCAAAATAGAATTAAAGCAGGATTAAAAAGTAATAATATACAGGAGACCACGATAAACGTAGTTCAGAATCTGAAATCAGAGTTAGCTTGTGTGCAAAACAAAGTGTTTCATTCTCTGCCTGACGGGGACGCATGTTGACCTGAACTGAGCTCTCCTCATTGTCCGCAGTGCATGACCCTGACATGTATGGTGTGTGTGTACTATAATAGATATAAGGAATTATTATTACCTGTCTTGCTGAGTCCGGGTCCTTCTGCTCTGACCTTCGCTGCATCGTGGGAAGGGTCCACTTTTATTCTGAAGGGGCTGACGGGAATTTCCTGTTGTGGTGTTAAAGGTTTTTCATTAACATGTTGTTTTTAAATAAAAGTGTGTGAGAAACTCTCCCTGGTCCCCGATCCAAGGAGTCATCACATACAGAGACTAGCTCCTGTGTCCTTCACATGCTGATATCCAAGAGAGGGAGTTACACAGTCACAAGATGGAGGAATAGAAAGCAGTATTCAATGTGTACTTCAGATTAGCTCCACGTCAGAAATGAGCATGCTTGATGTCTCTCTCCATAGAGGCTGAATCATCATGTTAATCACATAGCTATCATCTGCCTCAAACAGTCCTGATGCTCTTCTAGGTAATCACACATCCTGTCATGTTCTCAGCTGCAGTTGATACCTTAGTTAGCATGCTGCTCTCATGTTGGAGGAGGACACTCAGTGTCTTCCTAACGAAGTGTTTCCAGAGTTATGCTCCTCACCTGGTCAGCGAACAGCACCATGATGGTGTACTGCCCGGCGCCGGGCGGCGTGTATTTCACCGTGAACGTGTCGTTGTCGTTTTTGATGATGTCGAAGTCGATGTCGGCCTCCGCCGGACCGACAACGCCCGGAGCGCACTTTATCCCGATGCTGACGTCCCCTGCAGGCAGAGATGATTAACATATCAGAGTTCAGCACCTTTGGAGAACATTAGGTTCTGAAGAGGAACGATGAAACCTTTAATGGGTTTGGGTTTACTCAACTGTGAGATAATGTTCATGTGTCAAACATGCTGAGAAATGAGACCAATGGGAATCCAGAATGTTGTTTCAAAGAATGACAAATTAATAAACATATTGTCTAAAAGTCAAATAGACGGGTGGGGCTGTTTATGGTAAATGTAATACAAATAACATTGAATTAGATTCTATTGATTTCGAGGACCCACCCTGCCCGGCGTCGCTGCAGTCCACCGTGAAGTACGTGGGCTCGTTGGCCTTCAGGCCGGCTTTCTCCACGCCCGGACCATAAACCTTCACGTTCTCCGGGTGGCTGCCTTCTCCGATCGTCACCTGGACCCAACGTGCAGGGTTAGGTTATGACATAAAAGCTCGTGAAGATAGCAATCGCATCAACAAAGATACGAACTGCATCGGTTCACAATAAGTGCAAATCACATTCTACCTCAAATACTAAAGTATTGTCATTCATTCTTTCCGTTATCTGTTATTTAATGGTCATATTTCTTGCATTTGTCTTTTTGTGTGTTTTTTCTTTTTGTCTGCATCCAATCTCAGTCTCGGAGTGAAATAAAATGTGCAAAATCCACAGAAATTCCCTTTAAAAATGATTTAGACTCGTGTAAAGCAGGAAATATTAATATTTTAGAGGCTGGAAAAAACAATTAAAGATAGTTCTCGACTCATCAGTGAGTTAGCTCTGGTGGTGCAGATGATATTTGGGGGCTAGCTGTACCCTGAAGGGGCTGCTGGGCACGTTGACCTCCCCCCAGGTGATGATGATGGTGTGTTTGATGGGTTTGGTGGGAATGTAGACGCAGAAGAAGGAGCTGTCTCCTCGGTCTGTGATCTGGATGTCGATGGGGAGTCCCTCTGCGTCCTGGAAGCACAAACACACACTTCAATAACGCTGAAGATTCAAGGCTTTCATTGTCAGAGCTACCGTGTAGAAATGACATTTTGAGTTCACAGGCTCCTCCAACAGTGCAACACTAAAACAGATAAAAGTGTTAAAGGCACGACGAAAAGTAAACAAACACTGAGATAATACCAAAAAGAGTTGGAGCCAAAGAGCATGCATCCATCTTCACGGCCCGAACAACACGTTATGAATAAAGAATGGATGGTGGTTGTTGGTACCTGAGCGTAAAGCTTCAGCTCTCCTCGTCCCGCTCCGTTGGTGTCGATGGTGAAGTCTGCCGCTTTGTTCACGATGCAGCCGAGAGGCTCCAGACCGGGACCGAAGCACTTCACCTGACGAGGAAACATCGTATACCCACGTTACAGATATTCATTGTTAGTCTTGTATGTGTGTCACAGACGTCTGGTAAGGACTGTTATTCCACGGGGGGTAAAAGAGATTTGCAAACGGTTAAAGGACTGGGGTTTGATGGTTTAATGGTGGGGGTCTTCAGGAAAGCCTGAGGTAGTTTATGGGCGGGACCAGTCGGCTGCTTCCTGTCATGAATATAAAGTGTGGCTGTTTCTGAATTCAGAACCTCTTTCTCCTCTGAGGATGGAGTTAAGCTGTCTTTGGCTCTTTCTGCTGCAACAACGTCAATGTCCGCTCTGTGGGACTAATGAAGGTGTTCTGTTTCCATTTCAGATCCATTTCACTTTCTTTATTACTTTATTAAATATAACAAAGACTCATTTATCAGTTTCTCTTTAGGGAATTAGAACTTCCTCCACAAATGTTCAGGTTTTTGGTCCTACGTTTTCCGGGTAGACGTCGCTGTTGACGGCCAGGATGTGGGCCATGAAGGGACTGTCCTTGATGTCCTCGTCGTCACAGATCACGTGCACGGCGTAATCTCCGGCCTCCGTGGGCCAGTACCTGACGTCACATGACCCGTCGCCTTTATCGTCGCACTCGATCTTCGCCTGAGACGGGCCCTCGATGGAGAAACCTGCAGAAACACACCGGATAAACTTCTATATTATAGATGGAAAGGTAGATAACCTGCAGGTGGAAAGGTAGATACAGGTAGATACAGGTAGATACAGGTAGATAAAGGTAGATACAGGTAGATAAAGGTAGATAAAGGTAGATACAGGTAGATAGAGGTAGATAAAGGTAGATACAGGTAGATAAAGGTAGATAAAGGTAGATACAGGTAGATAAAGGTAGATACAGGTAGATACAGGTAGATAAAGGTAGATACAGGTAGATAAAGGTAGATACAGGTAGATACAGGTAGATAAAGGTAGATACAGGTAGATAAAGGTAGAGACAGGTAGATACAGGTAGATACAGGTAGATACAGGTAGATACAGGTAAATACAGGTAGATAAAGGTAGAGACAGGTAGATAAAGGTAGATAAAGGTAGATACAGGTAGATACAGGTAGATACAGGTAAATACAGGTAGATAAAGGTAGAGACAGGTAGATACAGGTAGATACAGGTAGATACAGGTAGATACAGGGAGATACAGGTAGATACAGGTAGAGACAGGTAGATACAGGTAGATACAGGTAGATACAGGTAGATACAGGTAGATAAAGGTAGAGACAGGTAGATACAGGTAGATACAGGTAAATACAGGTAGATAAAGGTAGAGACAGGTAGATACAGGTAGATACAGGTAGATACAGGTAGATACAGGGAGATACAGGTAGATACAGGTAGAGACAGGAAGATACAGGTAGATACAGGGAGATACAGGTAGATACAGGTAGATACAGGTAGATACAGGTAGAGACAGGTAGATACAGGTAGATACAGGTAGAGACAGGTAGATACAGGTAGATACAGGTAGATACAGGTAGATACAGGTAGATACAGGTAGATACAGGTAGATACAGGGAGATACAGGTAGATAAAGGTAGATACAGGTAGATACAGGTAGATACAGGTAGATACAGGAAAATACAGGGAGATACAGGTAGATACAGGTAGATACAGGTAGATAAAAGTAGATACAGGTAGATAAAGGTAGATAAAGGTAGATACAGGTAGATACAGGTAGATAAAGGTAGATACAGGTAGATAAAGGTAGATACAGGTAGATAAAGGTAGATAAAGGTAGATACAGGTAGATAATGGTAGATAAAGGTAGATACAGGTAGATAAAGGTAGATACAGGGAGATACAGGTAGATACAGGTATATACAGGTAGATACAGGTAAATACAGGTAGATAAAGGTAGATACAGGTAGATAAAGGTAGATACAGGTAGATAAAGGTAAATAAAGGTAGATACAGGTAGATAAAGGTAGATACAGGGAGATACAGGTAGATACAGGTAGATACAGGTAGATACAGGTAGATACAGGAAAATACAGGTAGATACAGGTAGATAAAGGTAGATACAGGTAGATACAGGTAGATACAGGTAAATACAGGTAGATACAGGTAGATACAGGTAGATACAGGTAAATACAGGTAGATACAGGTAGATACAGGTAGATAAAGGTAGATACAGGTAGATACAGGAAAATACAGGTAGATACAGGGAGATATAGGTAGATAAAGGTAGATATAGGTAGATACGGGAAAATACGGGGAGATACAGGTAGATACAGGTAGATACAGGTAGATACAGGTAGATACAGGAAAACACAGGTAGATAAAGGTAGATACAGGTAGATAAAGGTAGATAAAAGTAGATACAGGTAGATAAAGGTAGATAAAGGTAGATACAGGTAGATAAAGGTAGATACAGGTAGATACAGGTAGATAAAGGTAGATATAGGTAGATACAGGAAAATACAGGTAGATACAGGGAGATATAGGTAGATAAAGGTAGATATAGGTAGATACGGGAAAATACGGGGAGATACAGGTAGATACAGGTAGATACAGGTAGATACAGGTAGATACAGGAAAACACAGGTAGATAAAGGTAGATACAGGTAGATAAAGGTAGATAAAAGTAGATACAGGTAGATAAAGGTAGATAAAGGTAGATACAGGTAGATAAAGGTAGATACAGGTAGATACAGGTAGATAAAGGTAGATAAAGGTAGATACAGGTAGATACAGGTAGATACAGGTAGATACAGGTAGATACAGGTAGATACAGGAAAACACAGGTAGATAAAGGTAGATACAGGTAGATACAGGTAGATAAAAGTAGATACAGGTAGATAAAGGTAGATAAAGGTAGATACAGGTAGATAAAGGTAGATAAAGGTAGATACAGGTAGATACAGGTAGATAAAGGTAGATACAGGTAGATAAAGGTAGATACAGGTAGATACAGGTAGATACAGGTAGATACAGGTAGATAAAAGTAGATACAGGTAGATAAAGGTAGATAAAGGTAGATACAGGTAGATACAGGTAGATAAAGGTAGATACAGGTAGATAAAGGTAGATACAGGTAGATACAGGTAGATAAAGGTAGATACAGGTAGATAAAGGTAGATACAGGTAGATAAAGGTAGATACAGGTAGATACAGGTAGATAAAGGTAGATACAGGTAGATAAAAGTAGATACAGGTAGATACAGGAAAACACAGGTAGATACAGGTAGATAAAAGTAGATACAGGTAGATAAAGGTAGATAAAGGTAGATACAGGTAGATACAGGTAGATAAAGGTAGATACAGGTAGATAATGGTAGATAAAGGTAGATACAGGTAGATACAGGTAGATACAGGTAGATACAGGTAGATAATGGTAGATAAAGGTAGATAAAGGTAGATACAGGTAGATAAAGGTAGATACAGGTAGATAAAGGTAGATAAAGGTAGATAATGGTAGATAAAGGTAGATACAGGTAGATAAAGGTAGATACAGGGAGATACAGGTAGATACAGGTAGATACAGGTAGATACAGGTAGATACAGGTAGATACAGGTAAATACAGGTAGATACAGGTAGATACAGGAAAATACAGGTAGATACAGGTAGATACAGGTAGATACAGGTATATACAGGTAGATACAGGTAGATACAGGTAGATACAGGTAAATACAGGTAGATACAGGTAGATACAGGTAGATACAGGAAAATACAGGTAGATACAGGTAGATACAGGTAGATAAAGGTAGATACAGGTAGATACAGGTAGATACAGGTAGATACGGGAAAATACGGGGAGATACAGGGAGATACATGTAGATACAGGTAGATACAGGTAGATACAGGAAAACACAGGGAGATACAGGTAGATAAAGGTAGATACAGGTAGATACAGGTAGATACAGGTAGATAAAAGTAGATACAGGTAGATAAAGGTAGATAAAGGTAGATACAGGTAGATACAGGTAGATAAAGGTAGATAAAGGTAGATAAAGGTAGATAAAGTTAGATACAGGTAGATAAAGGTAGATACAGGTAGATACAGGAAGATACAGGTAGATAAAGGTAGATAAAGGTAGATACAGGTAGATAAAGGTAGATACAGGGAGATACAGGTAGATAAAGGTAGATAAAGGCAGATACAGGAAGATACAGGTAGATAAAGGTAGATAAAGTTAGATAAAGGTAGATAAAGGTAGATACAGGTAGATAAAGGTAGATAAAGGTACATACAGGTAGATAAAGGTAGATACAGGGAGATAAAGGTACATACAGGTAGATACAGGTAGATACAGGTAGATACAGGAAGATACAGGTAGATAAAGGTAGATACAGGTAGATAAAGGTAGATAAAGGTAGATAAAGGTAGATACAGGTAGATAAAGGTAGATACAGGTAGATACAAGTAGATACAGGTAGATAAAGGTAGATACAGGTAGATAAAGGTAGATACAGGTAGATAAAGGTAGATACAGGTAGATACAGGTAGATACAGGTAGATAAAGGTAGATACAGGTAGATACAGGTAGATAAAGGTAGATACAGGTAGATACAGGTAGATAAAGGTAGATACAGGTAGATACAGGGAGATACAGGTAGATACAGGTAGATACAGGTAGATAAAGGTAGATACAGGGAGATACAGGTAGATACAGGTAGATACAGGTAGATACAGGGAGATACAGGTAGATACAGGTAGATACAGGTAGATAAAGGTAGATACAGGGAGATACAGGTAGATACAGGAAGATACAGGTAGATAAAGGTAGATACAGGTAGATAAAGGTAGATAAAGGTAGATAAAGGTAGATACAGGTAGATAAAGGTAGATACAGGTAGATACAAGTAGATACAGGTAGATAAAGGTAGATACAGGTAGATAAAGGTAGATACAGGTAGATAAAGGTAGATACAGGTAGATACAGGTAGATACAGGTAGATAAAGGTAGATACAGGTAGATACAGGTAGATAAAGGTAGATACAGGTAGATACAGGTAGATACAGGTAGATAAAGGTAGATAAAGGTAGATACAGGGAGATACAGGTAGATACAGGTAGATACAGGTAGATAAAGGTAGATACAGGTAGATACAGGGAGATACAGGTAGATACAGGTAGATACAGGTAGATACAGGTAGATAATGGTAGATACAGGTAGATAAAGGTAGATACAGGTAGATAAAGGTAGATACAGGTAGATACAGGTAGATACAGGTAGATAAAGGTAGATACAGGAAGATACAGGTAGATAAAGGTAGATAAAGGTAGATACAGGGAGATAAAGGTAGATACAGGTAGATACAGGTAGATAAAGGTAGATACAGGTAGATACAGGTAGATAAAGGTAGATACATGGAGATAAAGGTAGATACAGGTAGATACAGGGAGATAAAGGTAGATACAGGGAGATAAAGGTAGATAAAGGTAGATAAAGGTAGATACAGGTAGATAAAGGTAGATACAGGTAGATAAAGGTAGATACAGGGAGATAAAGGTAGATAAAGGTAGATAAAGGTAGATAAAGGTAGATAAAGGTAGATACAGGGAGATACAGGTAGATACAGGTAGATAAAGGTAGATAAAGGTAGATACAGGTAGATACAGGTAGATAAAGGTAGATACAGGTAGATAAAGGTAGATACAGGGAGATAAAGGTAGATAAAGGTAGATAAAGGTAGATAAAGGTAGATAAAGGTAGATACAGGTAGATACAGGTAGATAAAGGTAGATAAAGGTAGATACAGGTAGATACAGGTA